>BQNB010055295.1:4962-39170 GCA_026074375.1 Tanacetum coccineum
ATATGTGATGTTGTTGAGTAATTTTTATGTATTGGGTATAAATGTGGGTATTTGTTGAAGCGTAGAAAAGTTTTGGTGGTTCCGGGAGTGCCTAAACGCAATTTATCGCGAAACGTATACACTTTACGTATCCGATAAAAATAAAATGAACAAAGTAAATAATTATTCTCAAAATAATTACTTAACCCTTGCTTGATGTAAACATTTAATTGTTTGATGCCTGTTTACATTAAACGATAATATTTGGCGTACGCGATTTAGCTTAACATTTACGATTTAAAGCAAACGCGTACAATACAAAAGGTACATTATGGATTTATCGATGTCGTCAATGACTTGAAAACACAGGGTGTTATAGTTATGATCCCATTTCCAAAGTCCACTATGCCTTTAGCAAGTCTAACAAATGATCGCCCAAGTATCATATTAAGTTCTACGTCTTCTTCTTTTTGGTTTATTTTGAACTTAATGAAATAGAACTCTCCTTTTAAGGACACTAGCAATTATCTCTTCACCAACTTTTCTCCATTTTTCTCCTCATATTCTAAACACAACTTTATTGTAAATTTGTTTGAGATCACATTTTTTCATAGCCTAAGTTTATTTCTCCATCATAGGCATGGAGTCCTTCAACATAACAAGGTGCAAAATATCTTTCACCTTCTCCTTCATTCCTATAAAAGGTGAATATCTTAGCTTCTTGCTCTTTACTTCTAGCTGTGTCTTGAAATTCAGGCATATCCTACTGCTCTTTTTGCATTAACCCTTTAGCTATTGAATCACTATTGTCCACTCCTAGGCTAATTCATCAAATATCGGTGTTTTGATCCATTATTGTCTTAACATTACAAAACATCAAGGTAAACGTTAAAGGGTTAGTATAAATAAGCATAAGTGATTTTTCATACTCACATAGTATCAGCAAATATTCATAAGGCGGAAATTTTGTCAATTTGTACATAGTGTACCAGTTGCTTAGGTTTTGTAACTCATAAGACCTGTAAGTGCGTCGCACTTGGTAATACGTGTGGCGTATTATTTCTGTTTTATAAAAGTGCGTCGCATTTAGAATTAAGTGCGACGTACTTATGTGTTTTTCAGTTAAAATTTCATAAAAACTTTTCATTTTTGCATTTATTGATTTTTCATCAATGATAACTTTATGAATGTCATAAGAGTGTTTGTCAAAACAGTTACTAAGCAAAGGTTTATAACACCTTTCATTGAATCTCATCAAATAATCATCATAATCATTTACGACTAGTCTCTTATCATTATGATTATTGTTGCTCATACATTTATGAATAAGCAAACAACAAATACTAAACTCATAAATATCATCAAGCAAAAATTCAAACTTAATATATCTAGAAAAGCAATTTCTTGTTTTTTGGTTTTAGGATAAAGTTTGAGCAAACATGTAAATATAGCAAACAATATAAAACATAGAGCAATCCCTATGTTCTCAGAAGTAAACTTAGATATTGGGAAGATTGGTTGGGTGTTCTGGGTTAAATTTATCATAAGTTTGAAAATTTCCAGGAAGTGCGTTGTACTCGAAGAGAAGTGCGACGTACTTCGTTGTTTTTCCAGAAAAACTGACGCACTTTGTAAAAAGTGCGCCATACTCTCAGAAAAAAATTGATTTTTTAGTCAGTTTGCCAGAAAACTGTACCGCGAGGTATTAAATTTTGGTTGCAAAACATAAAAGAATTAAAACAAAAACGAATCAATCCACGACAACCACGCCAAAAACTTTGATGTGTTTCAAAAGCTTTAAATTTATAAGGCTGAAAATACCGATTATTAATTTGGAAACACACGGGTAAAAGTATAACCCACATATATAGCATTGACTTTAGGGTAAGACCATGTCGTTCCACGGGATTGGTGTTAATGTAAAAAGTTAAATAGTTTTGCAAAAAGATGTATCTTAAGATTTGTCACTTAATCAAAAGATAAAGGTATTTTGATTTCAAGATTAAAACAAGAATATTTATTTAGACTTAGGATGATAATAATAAACAAGCATTCATGAATCAAAGCATAAAAGCATGAATAGATAGGTAATCAATCAAGCGATTAACTACTTCATATATCAAGGAATCCTTTCGGCCTATAATCTTCAATATATGAAATGCATTAAGGTCGATTTGGTAACATCCTAAAACCAATTTTTATGTATTTTATTACGATAATGCTATATAATAAGTTTGACTATGACTTTATAGCTTTAAAGCCGTTATGTGATTGGCTAGTCAAACCGGTAGTCAAGCTTTAAGTATTAATACTATGCAAATGGTGTTAGAAAATATAATGTGTCAAATTTATAAAAGTTATAACTTGAAGGACTAAAGTTGTTAAGTGATAAATAAGCTACAAAAGTTGATATGGCCAAATAAAAAAGAAAAAGGACTTGAGGGACTAATGTTGCCAAATAGGCAAAGTAGTACCTAACTTATCTATACTTCCTTAAAGAGTTCCACACAATTATCATTTTGACCAGGAAGATGTGTGTGTGTGTGTGTGTGTGTGTGTGTGTGTGTGTCGTGTGTTTAAGAAAAAGGAGGGAAGAAGACTAACTTAATGATCTAGTAATGAAGGATATATGTTCCAACTTAAGGGTTAAGCTCTAGTAATCATCTATTCAAGTAAGCAACCTTAATTCAAATAATTGAAGAATTATAAGTTAGGGTTCATGTAACCTAAATTGGGGATTTTGGGTAATTAAAGTTATTAACCAAGAATTAAGGTAAGAATGATAATGAGTTAAGTTATATAATGTCAAATTAGTAATTGAATGTTTCATCATATGATCAAAGAATGATCATATGATGTTAAGTAATGATAAAAGGTGTGTAATTAGGTTATATAAACCCTTATTATGTTTGTTTTATGTAATAATGATTGGTGATGATTATGGTTTAGGAAGGCAAAATTTTAGAAGATGATGGTGATGAAATTAACCTATGGAATGAGGTAAGTAAATGGTTATAATGTGAAGTTATATTAAATTTAGCATATATGTGTTATGTGTATGTTGTATTAAGGTTTGATAAGCAATTGGGTCAAGATGCTTGGATGCCTAAGGGTCTAATGGTTTAGTTTGGCATAACTAACCTATTGTGTCCTGAACTAAAGTAAGACTAGTGATAATATGTGTAAGTAAGCAAGTCATGGATGAGAATGTTGAAGTGTTGATGTTATGATAAGGTATGATTATTAATGGTTTATGTGTTTATCTAAGTTGTAATGTTGTTATGTCCACTTTTGGGCTAAAAGCAAAGTGTATGATGTTTATATGTATAAATGATATATGATTTCATATTATTGCCTTTACTTACTAAGCCTCGTGCTTTCGATTTAGATGTTTAATGTTTGTAGGTTCTTACGAAGAAGGTAAAGTGTTTGGTAAAAGGTTATGATTGGAAGAAAGGATTAGGAATAAATGAAGATGATCATAGGAGCTTAGTACTAGTTGCCAAGCTCATATCAAGGTTGAACCCCATGTGTCTAATGGTTTGTTAATGAATGTGTTAAAGTGTCAAGTGTCATGTAATGTGAATGTGAAATGAGTAAGAGTCAATGGTTTTGATTGTGTGCTTAAGTGTATGTAAATGGGTCAAAATGGGGTGTTTGGTAACCCTCGTAGAGTATGTGTTCATGGGTCGTTTAGACCACAAATACTTATGTATATGATGTTTTATGTATGTTAATGAGTTCTGGAAGGTCTTATAATGTTTCGGATCGATGTAATTGAGTTTTAAGTAGAAAAGGGTCTCGTGGGGGGTAAAATAACCTTCTGTAGTGGCGTAATCTTTTGTTTACGCCGTAACAGGAAGGGTGAATAGAGTTTACGGCGTAACCATAAAGGTTACGGCGTAACCTCATGTCAGATGAGTTTTTTGTTAATTTTGTTTTCATCGTAAAATACAAACCGTAAGGAGTTAGAATGAGTTCTTTATATCGTTGGAAAGCTTATGGAGTCTATTTTATGATAATGAAACTTTTAAGGGTCTAATTGTAATGTATTTTAAAAAGTACGTTAAGGAATGACACAAGGTCATTCCCGGTCAAGCGTTTCCGCAAAAGTTTTTGATTTCGGGTCAAATATTGATTCTGGAAAGGGGCGTTTCAACTTGGTATCAGAGCTTCGGTCTAAGAGAAGTAGGTTTCTGATGTGTGTTTTGCAAGCTTTAAATTTATAATACTAGAAATACAGATTTTTTTACTAAAAACACAACACTCGGGAAGTATACCCGTTCGTGTATAGTATAGCCTTAGGTAAGTCCAGGTCGTTCCACAGGAATTGAAGTTTTCATAGTTTGTAATTAAGGTGCTAAGGTTAATAAGATTATCACGGATCAAATTAACCAATTCTTGCTTATATCGGATATTATAACGAATGTGATTAAAAGATGATTCAATCAAATGATTAAGGTATGTTTGTTTAGGCAATGATCACTTAGATAATGATGTGTTTGGAATAGTATTTATAAGTTTAGAAAATAGAGTTATCACAAGTTATAAATCCTTTCGGCCTTTAAATATGACAAGTGATTATATCGATTAATAACAACAAATCCTTTCGGCCTTTATAAGTTATTATAACCAATATATTTAGTGGAATGATTAAACACATATATCAAAGAACCCTTTCGGCCTATATTCTTGTATAAAATATGTTTTACCAATTCAATAAACACATATCCAAACACTACATATCAAAGATAACATTATGCCCAAACAAACATAATACAACTACTCCATGTTCATATTTATAACAACCATATTATAAATGATAAACTCATAATACTTCATCATAAATATAAATAAGAATGTACCAATGATTCGTAAACGAAAGTGCACGATAACAAAAGATCGAATAACCATATATTCGACTCAACAACCAATACCAACATCCACCAATGATTCCAATATCAAGCCTACACCCTATACTTCTGTAACCAACCAAAATATATCACTAATATCCTTAGAATTCAGCGGCAAAAACAATGGTAGAGGGAAAAGGGGTGTTTGGCAATGGGTTTTATGACGAACACTTGAAGAATTATGGTTGATTCTCCAAGTATATGGGTGTTAGATTCTAGAAACGGATGTATGAGGTGTGGGAATAGTGGTTGGTAGCTGGAAATCGATGGTGGATAGTGGTGGTAGTCGATGGTAGTGATGGTGGTTTGAAGGGGTGTTTGGATCAAAGGTTTTTGAGGCCTTTATCACCAAAAACACTTCTTCTAAGTGTTGTAAATGAACTTGGGGTTTGTGTGTAAGAATTTGTGAAATAAAGGAGCCAAGTAGGGTATTTATAGGCTTTTTAAGATCCAAAATGCGCCGCACAAACTTACTTGTGCGTCGCACATCGGTTGTTAATGCACTTAGCATTTAATTGCCTTTAATTCTCTTAAATTCGATGAAAAGTGCGCCGCATATTTTTGGAAGTGCGGCGTACTTGGAGCATCTTTAGCACTTAGCCCTTTTTATAGTTGTAGATAATTGAATTCTCTACGCATGGCCGCCAGAATCGCGTCAAACGGAGTTCGTATGACTGAGTTATGACCAAAATAGTGAACAGGTGTCGGGAGATCTTTATCTTCAGTTATTTCTTCGTTTAAGCTTCAAATCTTCGTGTATTCTTCCGTTTTCTTCCACGAAATATCCCAAGAACCTACAATGACAAATATACTCTATTTTATACCAAAAGTTCTTATAATTAACGAATTTATATATATATATATATATATATATATATATATATATATATATATATATATATATATAATATATATATATAATATGATATATATAATATATAATCATTGATAACGCATATGAAAACATATATAATTTGAGCGTTATCAAATCCCCCCACACTTGAAACTTTGCTTGTCCTCAAGCAAATCTAAAAAAAATTAGAAACAAGGTTCCTACATGATAAGAAAAAAAAATTTCTCTATATATATTTTTAAATTTTGATAGTTTTTATTTTTAATTTTTTTTAATTGGGTGTGAAAATATCGAAAATATTTTTGGTTTTTTTATAAATAAGCGCAAAAGGCGCAAGCACCCCCCCCCCCACTCTTGGGTTTGCTTGTCCTCAAGCAAAATAAAGAAAAAATAATAATAAGCTTTACAAAACAAAATTAGAATTATGAAAAATATTTTTGGATTTTTTTTATATGCGAAAACAGAGATGTTTGACAATACCCAACGATCTTCAAGCTGTAATAACATGACTAAGCACCTTACGAATAAGGAAAGATATATTTCACTCAAACACTCGTATGTGATGTAATAGAGGGTAAAAGGGAAATCACACTCAATTGCTCAGACGTGATTCATTTCATACCATAGGCTTGTACAAGAAACAAAACTGCACCGACGTAGCGTAAGCACCAAGTATAAATATCAAAAGAGGACTTTTATTCGGTTGTAACGTTAGACTAAGGGTTAATAAGGGTGTGGATAAGGCATGGGAAATATTTACTGGAAATGGTTTTACAATATACATGTCGACAAGTCCAAGAAACCTATGTTGCTGGTTACGACAATCCATAAACATGCGAGGTGATCGAACCTCTCATCAATATATCCGGCACATATCATAATATATCAATACGTCATAAATGCCAACAATAATCCAACTCTTATTCATCACTTTTCTTTCTCTTCTTTTTTTTCGATTTTTTTTTTCATTTTTACTTTTTTTCAATTCACCCTTCTCATTCGAACAACTAACAATTCCCCCACACTTTAATATAAGTGTACACTACAAAAAATACGAAACACAAAGCGTGCACTCTTCATCTTCGTTGGAATGGTACAACCCTCATAACAAAGCGCGAGAAAATTATAAGCAAAAATCAACCAATCATACGGAACAACTAGCAACCAACCATTGAGACTTTCGACAAGGGGTATGGCTAGGCTAAAGGTTATATATTTTTGTATTTTTTTAGTGGATGAGAAAAATAAATAGAATGGCTCAGAGGTTAAACTAGGGGTATCTAGCACTAAAGATTAGTGCTATCATAAGGGTTTTATTTGGGTGGTTAGCTAATCAGTGTAATTAGCTAAAAGAATAATATTTTAAATGGAATGGCTATTTGGGTTAAATCCTAAGTTGCCTCTTTATTACATAAAAAATACCTTTATCACGCGAACGTGATCTCACTGCGGTCTAGTACTGATTTCAAGCACAAGTTCTAGAATCAATAAATCACCAACACACTCATAATCAAAGGAATCAAGCATAAAATACGTATGCTATATACAGGCTTAAAATCCTCACATATTTACTCGAATGGTTATAAATTCGCAGGTAATGTTATCAATCCCGAGTCGGATCTGCTTTATCAATCGGGACACATCTCTGATTTCAAAACTTCATTTTATTTACTAAGTTTTATTCTAATATATTAACCTAAGTGGCAAAAAAATTTAAAAACAAGAATAGATTTTTAGATTACCGAGAGCGAACAAAAGTTACAAATTAATAACGAGTCTAAATTTTCAATTCATTCCCCCTCCCACACTTAAGTTGAGCATTGTGCGTAATTATAAAATAACTTAAACGTGGGACAAACAGGAAAAATAAATGTAAGAGAAACACGACTTCCCGGAACTCATAAGTGCTCGGTTGAATTCTAAAAGATACGACGCGAAACAGAACGTCGTCATGTGTATTCTACCACATGTAATATAATAATCCAAATATATCGGCTCCTAAATGTAATAGTACCACTAATCCAAGCTCCACTTATTTATTTAATCTGCAAAATAAACACAACTAAAAAAACCATAAAATAAAAAAGCGCACTTTCATAGGCAACACAGTTGCATTTAGCGTATGCAACAAGCATTTAAACCCCTCGGTGTCCCGAGTGGACGAGTTATAGTCTCGTGAGGGTTTCCAGCGAACACATCCACAAAGTTCAAAATATTTTTTTTATATTTTATATATTAGTTTTTATATATATATATTTTTAATTTTATTTTTTAATAGGTTTATTATTATTATTTACCATTACTACTACTACTATTATTATTATTATACTTAGCTTGATTTTTAAGATTCATTCACGATATGGTTTAAGTGAGAGTGATCCACTTTTAAACGTTTAGGGTATGGTATTTTTGGTATGTACTCACGGAAGGGATATTCTTTTGTTTCGACCATGCAATAGTCCCTTTTTGTTATCTTAATAGGTATAACACCCTGTGTTTTCAAGTCTTTGACGACGTCAATAAATGTGCTATTTATTTTTATTATTGTACGTGTTTGCTTAAAATTGTAAACGTTAAGTTAAATCGCGTACGCCAAAAATTAGCGTTCAATGTAAACGGGCATCAAACAATTAAATGTTTACATCAAGCAAGGGTTATTTAATTATTTTGAAGATAATTAATAACCTTGTTCATTTTATTTTTATCGGATACGTAAAGTGTATACGTTTCGCGATAAATTGCGTTTAGGCACTCCCGGAACCACGAAAACTTTTCTACGCTTCAACAAATACCCACTTTTATACCCAATACATAAAAATTACATAAATATATCATATATATCTTTGTTTTGCCGAAATTCATACAACATGTACAAAGATATACATGAAAATTGACATAATACTTGCAACTTGGTCAATTACATACCATACCTCATCTTGTCAACCCCATTCCTACCTCACCTTGACCAAGAGCCATACCTTGACCCATGACCATGACTAAGGCCATCCCTAGGACACCCTTATGTCTCCTTGACCAAGTATACATACAACTAACACCTACATCACCAACACTTAACAAAAATCAAACAAAAACACCCTCTTTGAGCTCCATATATGCTACGGCATATTTACACCAGGTTCGGTTCAACCAGGTTTTAGCTTTATCGCACAAGGAAAAAGGAAATATTAAAAGCTTTACGGATTCACTTTGAGTTTCACCGTATTTGAACATGTTGCAGATTGCGAGAAATTCATGGATGTGGTCATGCGGATCGGCCCGCAGATAACCATTGAATTTATTTTCCAAAATCATTTTCAAGTGGGTACTATTGATAACAAAGTTGTCATCAACATCGAGTTGAATAATGGCAAATAAGAGTCGGTTACAATGAGTCTAGCACATTTACCCTCATAGCTGTCATGCCAGGATCGATAATTAAATTGTTTAGGAATCGACATCGTCTTCGGGTATATTTATGACGACAAATTCGTTAACGGAGGAATGATGGGTTGAAGATTTGAGTGATTCGATCTGGATGGATTCTTTTTGGATAATTTTAAATTTACAAGACCTTATTATTAAATTTTTATTTAATTTATATATTAGACTTACAAGTTGTTTTCCGAAAGATATGGGATTTATACATACGTTAAGCATTTTGCAAAAAGACATTTTTATATATATAGTTAAGGCTAATAGGATAATTTTAAATTTACAAGACCTTTTTATTAAATTTTTATTTAATTTATATATTAGACTTACAAGTTGTTTTCCGAAAGATATGGGATTTATACATACGTTAAGCATTTTGCAAAAAGACATTTTTATATATATAGTTAAGGATAATATTCAAAATAAAATAAATTAGTTTCATATATTTTTTTATATAATTCTTTAAATTTATATATTATATATATTTTAATTTAATTATATAGCAAATACGGATAAATAAATAAAAGAATTTTTTTTAGATAGGTAGAGTGCGGTGTACCTAGGAAAAGTACGCCGGCTTTTTTGGAGATTTTGTGTTTTTTTTCCGAATATTATGTTAAACTAGCTAATTACAAATACACAAGGCATATAATCAGATAAAATATAATTCCAAATGATTATAGAACCTAAGACTAGCAGATTGGGGGTTTTGGTTTTGGTTTTTGAAAAAAAAAATCTATTTGTGAAAAATCTGCAGAAAGTGCGGCGCACTTGGTTAAAGTGCGGCGTACTTTCTGGGTTTACAGGAAAACCGGCGCACAAATAAGATGTGCGGCGTACTTCCTGGAGAAAAATGATTTTTGGTTTTCGTTTGCCAGAAAACGATACAGCATGTTTGAAAATTTTTGAGAAACAAAATAGCACCAGAAATAAGCAACAAACTATAACAACTTAAACAATTCCCCGGCAACGGCGCCAATGTGTTTTTCAAGCTTTAAATTTATAATGCTAGAAATACCAATTTTTACTAAAAATACAACACTCGGGAAGTATACCCGTTCGTGTATAGTATAGCTTTTAGGTAAGTCCAGGTCGTTTAACGGGAATTGAAGTTTTCACAGTTTGTAATTAAGGTGCTAAAGTTAATAAGATTGTCACGGATCAAATTAACCAAGACGAGCATATATCGAATAATGCAAAGAAAGCAATAAAAGGATGATTCAATCAAATGGTTATGGTATGTTTGTTTAGGCAATGATCACTTTGATAATGAAGTGTTTAGGATAGTGTTTATAAGTTTAGAAAATAGAGTTATCATAAGTTATAAATCTTTTCGGCCTTTAAATATAACTAGTGATTATATCGATTAATAACAACAAATCCTTTCGGCCTTTATAAGTTATTATAACCAATATATTAAGTAGAATGATTAAACACATATATAAAAGAACCCTTTCGGCCTATATTCTTGTATAAAATATGTTTTACCAATTCAATAAACTCATATCCAAACACTTCATATCCAAGATCACATTATGCCCAAACAAACACAAGATGACTACTCCATGATCAAATTAACAAAACACGTAACATTCATCATGGATTCAACAAGGATTATATTCAAAAAAGTAACAAGATTCATACCAATTCCAAGAGCAAAGTATGGTGATTTCACAAGAATTTCCCCAGAACACTTTATTATATTCAAAGCAAAATCCGGAAACTATGAACAATTCCGTCACAATCTCTTATAGATTCGAAATAACACTAATAACTATGCCTTCTTTGATAGGATCAAACCTAAGAACAATATGTAACTTTAATCAAAGACTATCCAAATTACTCAAAGAACTTTGAATTCAATGGTGGAATGATTTGTGTAATCAGGGGGCAAGGTGGTTTGATCAAAGGTCTCCAGGCCTTTATCACCAAAAACACCCCTTCTAATGATTCTAAACAAATGGGGAATTGTGTGTGAGAGTTGTATGTGATATGAGAGGCAAAGGGGCCTTATATAGGCTGTTTTGCGGGCCAAGTGCGGCACACTTACAAATAAGTGTGACGCACTTGAGGTGTAAATGTTGTCTTAATTAATGGCATTAAATTCTCTTAAATTCGAACAGAAGTACGCCACACTTTTTTAGAAGTGTTCCGCACATTTAGTACTTTCAGTACTTGGTCTTTGGCTTGGTTTTAGATAACTGAATTCTCTTCGTGTGGCCGCTTGAATTAACTAAAACGGAGTTCGTATGCTCCAGTTATGATCAAAATAGTGAACAAGGCTGGTTAGACAAAAAGTGCGCCGGTTTTTGGGCAAGTTCAGCGCACTTTTGGTATTTTCAGCAAGTGACCATTTCCAAAGTTGTAGATAATTGGCTTATCTTTCTGTGGCCGCTTGAATCAACTCAATCCGAGTTCGTATGCTCTAGTTATGGCCAAAATAGTGGACAGGTTTCGGGGGACCTTTATCTTGAGTTTACTTCTTTGTTTAAGCTTCTTATCTTCGTGTATTCTTTGGTTTTCTTCCACTACACATACCTAGAACATATAATAGCAAATATACTTGATTAAGTACTGAAAGTTCACGAGAAATGATCAAATAAATGTGAATAACGCCGCCGAAAACATGTATAATTTAGGCGTTATTAGCATCCGTTCTAGGATGTATGGCTATATATACATAATTTGGTATTCGCATCTCGCGAAAAGCTTAAAAATCCTCTTTTTGCATTTAATGCATTGTCATAAAACCATCCTGATATGTGATGAGTATAATTTCTATTCATAATTAAAAATGTGTATGATGGTTACTAATATAAGTACTTTTTCTCTTTTTGTAGTATCATAGGAGAACGAAGCAATGAGAAAAACTCATTCGAGAAAATGTGTTCGGACTAGGAGGACATTGGGACCGTCTACCCACTTGTCTTACTCACATGTTGTATTGTGTTGTTGCCGAGGAACAATACAATCTTGCTTATTTCTTCGTCAAAAGAATCTAATGTGCTAGAGATACTCCAACCGCAAATCTTCCGTATGGCATGTTTCTTACTCGTCTTTATCAACACGTCATGGAAACGTATCCTCATCTTGATAATGGCATCTATAACATAGTTGAGAGAGTCATGCGTCCTCTTGCCCTAAAACAAACTCAACGACCTCGAAGTGATCGTGGCAAGGCACGTCATTCCGTCTCCTCTTCATCCTCTCATCATCAAGGTACGTCATCTCATCAACATGACGATGATGATGACGATGTTGAAACTTCTCGAGCAAGTACTCCATCTCCTACCACTTATCTTAACTCCCTCAATCCACTCAACTACCAAAACTACCATATGCCTTCCGCTTCCGAACAAACCGATGAAACTCTCTTTGAACGACAAACCACCTTGCTCAACCAAACGCAACAAATGCACAAGGAGATGCGCGGAGGGTTCAAGTCATTTGGAAAGGCACTAAAAGGAGTGTTTAGCAAGAAGAAGAAGTGAAGAGATAGGAGTGAAGTGAGCTAGATGTCTAAATGTAGTTTAAGACAATTTTTAACTTGATTATGTGTATGTTCTTAACAACTTGTGTGGTGATTATCCGATGTATTCGGAAAGACTTATGTGTTAGTTATCTTTAGGTACTTGTTTGCTATGATGACTTAAACCTTTAGTTGTTTTATTTAATCAACTACTTATGCTACTTTGGTTTCATGACTTGATATGTTTATTACATGCTATATGATTAAATGTGCTCATACAACTCAATAGGGCTTGCTGCAAATAAACCACCAAAACAGAAATACTCTCACAAAAAATTCTGAGAAAAATCATTTTTCTGTGAAAAATGGAAGCCAACAGAGGGCGGCCCCCTTAATTCATAACGGGCGGCCCTCTTATCTTTAAGGGGACCAACCCCTAATTAAGGGGATTGCCCTAGCAAATCACGGGTAAAACAATATTTTTCTTGCTTTTTGACCCTCTTTTACCTAGTCTCAGCTATCTTTGCCCAGAATGCTCGAACATAATTTGGAATAACCTAAACTAGTTCAACCTCATTCCATTTTCAAACCATTTCCTTCCTATAAATCCCCTCTAAATGATCATCTCCAATACACCATCTTCTTCATCATTCATCAACCATTATCAACATCTATGGCATCCACTAGAGCTTCTATTTCCAAAGCCTCCAAGAGACCAAAAATCAACATCATTCCACCAAAACAATTATTTGTAGATTTAACCCAAGATGACACAAAAACTCCATCACCTAAACTTCAACTCTCATCACCTAGTGCTCCTAGTGCACCCTCCAAAACACCATCAACTAAAGATACTTCTTCATCCTCAATTGACTACATACCCAAATCACCAACCTCATCAACATCACTTTCACCTAATGGTTACTTGAACCCATCAACATCTCCTCCTCCAAGAATTTCTCCACCACCTCCAACTCAAGAAAATGCATTAATGGACATCACTCTCACCCTTTCACAAATTACCCTACTTGATGTCTAATTTGATACTCCATCACCTTCACCGCCTATCTTTGGTCATCCAATTCCTTGGAACCTTCTTGAGACACATGGAGATTCTTGTTTGTGTTGCATTCACAATCGTACTCTTATATTTGGATTGAGAGATGAACTCTAATATATGTTTTCACACATTGAACATATGCTCTCACAACCACCAACAACCATCATCCCATCACCTCCACCATCTTCCCGAAACTAAACATACTCTATGTTTAGTTTCTCAAATAATTGTCCATCCACCATTTTGCAAGCAAGTCCTATGGAGCTTTACTATTTATAGGACTTTTTGTAGTTTAAAAATTTCATGTATGTTAGCATGTTATTTATTTTGTATTATTGAGTGTGGTTCACACACTATTTTATGTTAAATGGATGATTATTGTTGGTTGAATTATCATTATGCGATATTTTTCCTCACTTGCTATATGTTAGATTTATTTGTATTGTTCTAACTCGTTTTGTAGCCAAGAAACCATAGCTCGATTCCTTGGTGCCCTCGAACGAGGGGGAGCACACATCAAGGGGGAGCATTTATTCTGTCGATTTTACAAGCAATTCTCGATGATGCCTTTTTGATTCTACAAAAAGGGGAGAAATGACATAAAACTTACTAATACTTGCTAAAAATAATTTTACATTTAATGAGGTTTAAAGTTGTAATATTAAAAAAGGGGAGATTGTTGTTAGAAATATTGCCTAAAAACATTATTAATATTTTTCACATCTTTACGTTTTGATAATCACAAAATATAAAAAACGTTCAATGTAAAATTAAACGTAAACAAGTAATTAGTAGTAAATTTTCATTTCGAAAATTATATCACTTAAAGGTATGAATAAATAAATGCTTAATGCATTTTATGATCAAAGGAAATTTTTATTCAACCTCACACTTTTATAAAATGTTGTAAACATTTTTATAAACATTACAAAACATTTTCTACAATTAAAAGAAATGTTTTATTTAAAATAAACATTTTGAAATTCAAATTTTCAGACCTAAAACGGCTAGAAAGTTCCAGAAAATTCTCCCTACACAAAAGGACAAACTAGGGAGCGCCCAGTCTAGGGCGGCCCCCTTAAATACACGGGCGGCCTATAACACCCTGTGTTTTCAAGTCATTGACGACGTCGATAAATCCACAATGTACCTTTTTTATTGTACGCGTTTGCTTTAAAATCGTAAACGTTAAGTTAAATCGCGTACGCTAAAAATTTAGCTTTCAATGTAAACGGGCATCAAACCATTAAACGTTGGCATCAATCAAGTATTAAATAATTATTTTGAGAATAATTATGGTCGTTGTTTATTTTATTTTTATCGGTTACGTGAATTATGTACGTTTCGCGATAAAGTACGTTTAAGCATACCCGGAACCACAAAAATATATCTACGCTTCAACAAATACCCACAATTGTACCCAATACTTAAAGTTTATGTAAAACTTCAAGTATTTATTAAATTATTCAAATTCTTCATGAAAGAATTCAAATCAAACCCTACAATGTACAAATTGTACATTATATTTAATCTACATTTCATGTAGCCTCAAAATAATGCAAGTATACACTAAATAAAAGACCAAAATATTTTTCCACCCCTCCCCTCATTATTTTCGTGTATATGTATGTAATGGGGGACATTTAGCCACCAAAATTTCTAGTAAATCTTGTACAACACATCTCTAATTATGGCAAACCAAGACTAGGCTACATTTGACCAAGACTTTCCCCAAAACCCTCCCCTTTGTCCCTTGACCAATTACCACCCTTGGAGCCTAAGTTTTGACCTTTCAATAGTAACTTGGACTAGTCTAAGATATATAATGCCTAACTAGTAAAAGATAACACATACATAACAATTCCTAGTGTGAAAATCAAAGCAAAAACCCTCCCTTTTGCTTCTCTATAGCCACGGCAACAAACACACTCTTTGGATAATCCATACCAAATTTTCTACAACCTATACACACCTACACACATCATTCATAAGATATTCTAAGAGGTTTCCAAGCATTGGTTAACCATATTCAAGTATTAATCAAGAAAAGGAAGATTAGGGTTTATTTGGAAAAGTTAGGGTTTCATATTATGCAAGCTTGGGTTTAAAGGCTAAACAAGGGTTTAGCACCTATTTTTCATCATCATCATTTATCATAAGGTCTTCTATAAACCTTTATCCTTTCGTTTTATGAGTTTTTATGTATATGATGTGCTATGTAGTAAAATCACCATTTAGGATATGTTTAATATTTTAAAAGTGGATTTTCTTGTAAACATGATTTATGGATTTGTACAAATATTATATGGATGGTATATTGAGTTTACAAAATGGATATAAGACTTGTACACACTTGGTTTATGTATAAAAATGATTATGAAAAAACTAGTAAATTAGGGTTACTTAATGAAGTTATGGTTTTTAAGTGTTATTATAGATTTATTAATCTTGTCACCTTGGAAAAATTTTGGACTTATGGACTATATAAAATATATGATATAGTATATTAAGAGTGTGGGAAAAACTTGTGGAAATTACTTAGTTAAAAAGTATATAAAACAAGTTTAATAAATAAGTAAATATATAGATATTAACGGGTTGTTTGGAATCGAATTCCAAACAGTGAATATTATGTTTTATAAATATTCTAAATCTCGTAACGATTCCGAAAAGGTAAGAAATTTGTCAAACAGATAAATAACGAAACGAGTTAAACGTTAATTAATCGGGTTTATAAAATAACTTTTATAAAAATCTTATAAAACAGCAAGTTGGTTATTTTTAACGAATGAAACACATTTTTAGGATTCTAAAATGATAAGAATCATAATTTTTCAATTTATAATGAAGGAGTTATGAATTTTGCGGGTTTTCGGTAATTAAAAGTTTATAAAAATAACTTTATAAACTATGAACAGTAAAAACACTATTCATTACAGAAACTTTTATTTTTTTAAACCTTATAAATTGATAGAATTTTCAATAACGAGAACGTGCTCGAAAGAATCGCTAAAAACGGAGCTATAACGAATAAAATACGATGTTTACGGGTTTTACGATGACTAAAACAATAAAAATAACTTTACAACTGGTGTGAACAGTAAAATTACTGTTCATCAGAGGGTCAAAAATATGAAAATGTCAAATTATGATAACTCGTCCAATAACAAAAATAAAAAAAAACGAAAGCGTGGGCATAAGAAACGTCAAAATCGGGCTTAAAACGCGAAAGTTACGCCAGTTTTACTACAACGGTAATTATAAACGTTTTAACTAATTAAACGCAATTTTTCCAAAACAATTAGATGGTGATTAAGCTGTATAGAATTATATGTGGTTATCAAAGTACTATATTACTAGGGAGTTTCATAATGAGGCCTCTTCGGGGTGGCGTATCGACGAGTTGTTGGATTTACGATTTAAAGTGTCCTAGCTCCTCATACGTTCACTACATGACCTCTTAATTATGATAGCCCGAACGATAGTATGATGTAACTAACATAGACCTGTATATGATGTTAGTTAATCGAAGTACATGGTACTTATACGACCTTAAATTAAATAGGTTGCATCTGACGATTTGCGTGACGCGTTATCTGTGATATTTGGATTATAAAACTCAGGGTGAGTTCATAGCTCCCTATTTTTACCGATTTCATTACTTTATAACTTGGGGTAGAAAATGCTTTGTTTTATAAAAGGACGCAAGTGTATATTTTATATGATTACGTGTTTGCCTAAGTAGCGATAACCCAAGTTGAGCCCATTATCATGAACTGTCAATTGCATAGATGTAGTTATGAATTACATTATGTGAGCGCGAATGTTATGAATAGATCTATTTGGGATTGACCATCCCGTTCGGGTGACTAGCTATCACCGGGAACGAACGTATAGCATGTCGGATTTGGGGATGTTTCGGGTTAAACATCTAATCGGGCAGAAATTGCAATATATATAATATTTGGGTCGAGAAATTTGTTTAGAGCTTCAGTGTCAATGAGCTTAGGGTAAATGTAATCGGTTTTTGATGTCTTGCATGTGTTGCATTACTCATGGGGGATTATCACGGGGAAAGTCTTGCGGTCCTGCATATTATAATTTACTAACCTATGAATTCACCAACATTTTTGTTGACGTTTTAAAGCAATGTTTTCAGGTGGTCAATAGGCACGAGGTGCCAGGGATACATTGGTGACACTTTTGGTTATCACGCTAAAGATTTGGATGTAATATGTTTTGGGAAATGTATTGTCAATCTTTGTAATATCAAACACTGAACAAGTAAAGCTGCATGCTTTGTGTAACAAGTCTTTTATTAAATCCAATGTATCATTTTAAACGACTTTTTGTGTCGTTCTTATATATCTTGTGCTATTGATCTTGAAGTAACACGCCCCGGACCCTTATTCCGCTGCGACCCAATTTAGGGGTGTTACAGATTGGTATCAAGAGCCAAGGTTATAGAGAACCAGGTCAAAATGTTTTTGCTGGACTATAACCATTTTCAAACATTGCATTCATAAAAAGGGTTTTTATGGGACACACACTAGTTGTTTGCATTAGTTAGTTTTACTAGATGCTTACATGACACACTAGTTGATTGCATTAGTGGGACTAGATGCATTCATAATTGATATACGTGTTTATATTATAGTACGTATATTACTATGAGGGTATATTGTATATATACAAAGATGAGTTTGCATTCTTTCGCACAACTCTACAATTATTTATATAAGAGTTATTTATATAAATAGGGGAATATTTCTTTAGGCAAGGTAGTACGATAAGCTCGTAGGTCCTAAGCGCTACCTAAACATTAAGCTATCGAATATGATACCTTACCATCATTCATTTATGCCATAAGTGCATACTCATATTTACCATACCAGCCTTATATAATATATTTATATAAGTTAAGTTTTGCTCGCTGCAAGCGGTTATGTTTTCATTATAGACGATTTCCTACACGTCTGTTTATATTAATTCCGAGCCATGGAGATTCCATTGAGCTTCTGATGAGGAGCTAGAGGAACTAATGAAGGATCAGCCTCTATCTGCTGATGCCTCACCTACAGCCTTATCACCAGGCTACATTGCTGACTCTAATCCGGAAGAGGATAAGGAGGACCCTGAGGAGGATCCTGCTGACCATCCTGCCGACGGATGAGACAATTATGATAATGAGCCATCTGATGATGACAACGATGATGATGATGTTGAGAAGGATGAGGAGGACGGGGAGGAGGAGGAGCACCTAGCTCTAGTCGACCCTCCTACTGTACCTACAGATGATCCTATCCCCTCAAGCTGAGGATGCAGAGGCAATTACGACTGATGAGTCTGCTCCTAGGCCACCCACACCATATCATCTTGTCTTTTGAGACCAAATCCCGTACAGTACGGATGTTTATTTAACACCATACTCCACGATCACCATCTGCTAAGGCAGGCATTACCGAGATGTTGCTACACTACCTTCATCATCACCACCACCAGAGAATGTGGAGTCACTTAAAGATAACATAAGAGTCTAGCATCTAGAATCTTGAGAGGCACCCTGGCCATAGACAAATAGATTTGTCAGAGTAGCTCATTTTGTATTCCACTAAAACTTGAGTAATACTCGGTTGGTAGTGTTAATTAAAAGCTTGTACTCTTTTACTCATGTAAAATGATGTATTAAGCATTAACTTATGCTGTTGGTTATGATCATGCTACGGGACGATGGGGATTTATTTATGCTATGGTTGCTGTTATCTTATATCTATGCATAACGTGGTCTCACCTTACCTACTTGTTGGGATCACGGAGTGTCATGATTTTCCCTTGAATGAAACTTCATATACATTTTGTTCCCTGTGACTTTCAGGAAACAATGACAACTGTTGATCAAGGGATGAGTGTTGAGGAAATTGAGCGGGTTATAGCCGAGCGAGTGGCTAATGCTATTGAGGCTATTGCCATTTATGAGACAAAAACCAACATGGCCCGTAAGTCAATAAGCCAGACCGAACAACAAGAATGCAAGGTAGCAGAGAATGCTAACAACTACCAAATAGAGAAAGGGGGAAGTAACCACAATTGGGCATGTACTGTAAAGGGCGGAATTGCAAGGGAAAGGTTGGACCCATGACCGGGACGTGTTAGGAATCCTTCTGCTGCTAGGAATCAACGAACGCCACCTGTTGTAATGTGTAGGAAGTCTGAGAACTTCAAAGAGTAAGTATCCATTAGTGAAGTTTCAGACAACACGTGGACAAAAAAAGCTCGCACTTCCTTTGCGAACGACAGGTGGAATAAAAGGAAGTTGAATAACACTTCCAAGAACAATCAGAACCAACAACAGCCGAACAAGAGGCAAAATACTGGCCAGAATTATGCTGCAGGGCACGGGGAGAAGAAACATTACGGCGGGGCCAAGCCGTTGTGTCCTAAATGCAACTATCATCATGATGGTCCATGTCCTCCCAAATGCCACATGTGCAATGGGTCATCTGGTCCGTAACTGTAGGAGACCTACAAATGACAATACTACTAACAACCAAAGAGGCACGGGGACAAGTCAGAAGATTATTTGCTATGAATGTGGGAATCAAGGGCACTACAAGAGGGATTGCCCAGAGCGAAAGAACCAAAGTCATAAAAACCAAATTGAAGGTACTAAAGCACATGGAGTGGTGCATAACCTTAAGGAGTGAGGAGAAACCCGAATCAAGGCCCTAACAACATTAAGGAATGGGATCGAAGCTTTATAGGCTAAGTTGGCTCACCTTTGCCTTGCAAACCCTAAGTTGGAACTATCTGAATCTTTTTTTTCCTTGGGAGTTCTCGTTTGTTTTCCCTTAAATTTCAGTTTGTTTTTCTCGAATGATTTCAAATTATCTATCAATTTTGTATTTTGAGGTATTTCGTCTATATTATCTTAGGTGCCTTATACTTCTCTTACGAATACTTTCGAATATCTGAAATTATAACGATATTTTAACGAAAATGACGAAGCATCGTTAGTCCTCTATTATACTTGGCCGGTTATAACTATTGTATAATTAAGGAAGGATCCCTGCGTTGCTGATACGATGATGTTCGGTGTAAGAGTCACTCTAAAAACCTCTTGTTAAGGAAAACATTTTTATACTTTATATCATGTTTTGTGTGTGTATTTAGAGAAAACGCGTTTAATTTTTGGAATTGAATTAGTAACCTATCACTAAAAAAGACCTTCACTCGTCTTCACTATATAAGTTGGCATATCTTATTATACCAAATTCCTAACCGAATAAGCCGTAGACACCTAACTAGTCGCCTAGACTAATTTCGCTTTCTGAATATTGCTCGCCATTAGAGGAAATTTAATATATAAATCACCCATTCGAAATCAACTTATGCCTGTGTTGAATTGGTTAGTTATCGATTCTGCTATAATCGTTTCGGTTTGGTTGGCGAATACCATGCGATCATGTGTGTAGCAGATTATAGATTGTGCATTCCCCTTGGAGAAATAAAACCTTAATCATACACGGCGATGTAAGTCACCAGGAAGATGTGTACGGATTAATACTATTCATGTTCGTGTGCACTAAATGCAGGAAGTAAATGGAAAAAGGAGATTTTTATCTTCTGGCACAACTATTTATACATAAGAGATTGAAGACAATAAGTCGAGAAGAAGCGACCTGGAGGATCTTACACAATAGTTCGCATATCTTTCCAGATAGTATTTCCTGAGGACTTGCCGGGTCATTCCTTCGAACGTCTCAAGTACGAGTTTCAACTTGATTGGTACCTGGTGCTTGCACATGTGTGTTGCAAGGGCACCTTATCGATTGGGCCTTCCGAGATGAAAGAGTTATTTGAGAAACTGATATTAAAGAACTGTCGATAAAGGCTTTATAGACCCAGTTCCTCAACTTGGGAGCTCGCGTCTAGTTTTTCAAGGTAACGAGGAGGATCATTGGATATTCATTGGTTATCGGGATATTGAATAAAATAACGGTCGATGAACGTTATCCGGCTCCCATAGGATTGATGATTTATTTGATCTGCTTCAAGGGATCGAGTGTCTACTTGAAAATCGGAACTGAGGTTTGGTTATCACCTAAGTGAGGGTTCAAGAAGATGACATTCCGAAGGACTGCCTTACGAAATTGTTCCGGGTACATTACGAATTTCAAGTTTTGCCGTTTGGTTTGACAATTACCGACACAGTCCTTGCCTTGTTTTATTTAATTGTTAGATATTACGTTATATTCTTGGCCGTGTGTATTATCGGATCATCATGAACCGATGTTTTTCTTTATTACGGTTCTATTAGTGTGGCAAACCTTATTGGACAAATTTATAATTGTCTTTTATTGACGATTTTCTGACTTTATTCGAAAGAAGAACCAGAAAGTAAAAGAACATGCAGATATCACCTTAAGCAAAATATTAGAATTGTCTTAAGAAGGTGGAGTTGGATTAATATGCCAAGTTTTTCAAATGTGAATTTTTGGAATCTTAGATATTAGTTCCTCTGGTTCACAGTGATCGCATAGTGAAAGGAAAGATTAATGTTGGATCCAAAGCAATGATTGAATCCATCAAAGATTGGATATTCCTAAAGTCACCAACGGAGTTCGTTGATTTTATTAATTTTTTAGGTCTTGCTGGGTACTATCAAAGATTTCATTGAAGAAAAGGGATTTTCAAGGAATCGCCAAACTATTGGGTCTAACGCTTACTTCAAAAGAAGGTCTAATCAAGTTTTGAGTGGAAGGCGGAATTATAAACCCAAGAAGCAGCTTTTATCAACTGTTTGAACAAAAAAAGTTTTTCTTGTGCAGTGCACCAATCCTTGCATTTAACCTAAAGGATAATAATAAAATAAGCGGTAGATTTCATCGCATACTGCGGATGCTTCGAGAAGGGTTTTGGGTTGCTTTTGTATTGATGCATTGAGAAGAGGGGAAAAAGGTGATTTCTTATGCATCACGGCCAGTTGAAGATTCATGAGAAGAACTATACAACTCATGATTTGGAACTTGGAGCAGTGGTGTTCGCTCTCAAGATTTGGAGGCATTATCTGTACGGAACCAAGTGTACAGTGATTCATTGTTCACAAGGCTTACAAACAAATTCTTGATCAGAAGGGAACTAAAACATGAGACTTGCGCGATGGTTTGAGTTGCCTCTAAGCGATTTACGATTGCGATATTGTTATCACACGGGGAAAGCAATGTGTTAGCTGATGCTGTTGAGCAGGATACTGAACCGAAGAACACCGTAAGAGTTTGAGCCTTAGTTATGAACTTTAGCTTTGGACCTTCCCAAACAGATCTAAATGTAGACTTTAAAGCAGCGAAAAAACAAGTGAGAAACATGAAGAGTGAAGACGTTGGCGGAATATGTTGATTGGAAACCGCTAAATTTCCAGAAGCCTGAAGCGATTAGAGAAACAAAAGTTGGAACCACGTGCGGATGGAACCCTGTGCCTAAATGGCAGAAGTTGGTTACCTTGTTATGGCGATTTGTGGACTGTGATCATGCACGAATCCCACAAATCAAAATACTCTATTCATCCGGGCTCCGACAAATGTTACCAAAGATATGAAGATAGTATATTGGTGGCCTACATGAAAGCCGACATTGCCACTTAGTTAGCAAGTGTCTTGACCTGATGCTTAGGTCAAGGTATTAACCTGAACATCAAAATAGGCATCAGGATTGTTGGTACGACCTCAATGATACATTGAATAGAAGTGGGGACAACATCACCATGGATGTTGTCCACGAAGCCTTCTAAGACGTCTCAAGGCTATGATCACATATTTTGGGTGATCGTTGACAGACTTCACTTAAGTTCTGCGAATCTTCCACCAATGAGAGAGACCGATCCTTTGGATAATACTTGCACGGATGCTGTACTAAAGGATGGGGTCACGACGGCATGGGAATACTTGTCCCTCAATATTCGTGTTGATCGTGACCGAGATTCACATCAAATTCTGGAGGTCACTTCAGAAGCTTTGGGTACAAAATTTGGATATGAGTATGCGTACATCCACATCAGGAACGGCCCAAAGCGAGTGGGACCATTTCAAAACTCTCGAAGGATATGCTGCTGTGCTTGTGCAATCGACTTTGAAGGGTTGGGTTAACCATTTTTGCCATTGGTCGGAGTTCTCATATAAACAATAGCTATCACGCTAGCATCAAGGCCGCCACCATTCGAAGACACTTTTTGGTCAAAAGTGTCGTTCACCTATTTGTTGGACTGAAAGTTGGAGAAGCTAAATATCGGTTCCGAATAATTCAAGAGACCACTGAGAAAATCATCAGATCCATAGCAAAGGATGTCAAAGCTTCCATGATGAACAGAAAGAGTTACGCTTGACATGAATCGTAAACCAATGGAATTCCAAGTGTCGGGGATAAAGTTATGCTAAAGTTTCGCCTTGGAAAGGTGTGTTCGTTTTGGCAAACGGGGGATAGTTAATCCCTAGTATGTTGGACATATTTAAGGAGATAGAAAGGGTTGGGAGGAAGTTTGCTTACAAGCTTAAATTACAGAACGAGTTTGAGCAAACAACAGAGTTCATAATAGTTTCATGTATCTAATATGAAAAACTTCATGCGACGGAACAATTTGCCGTTCTGTTGGATGGACTTAATTTGACGACAAACTCTATTTTGTTGAGGAAACCGGTAGAAATAGTGGGCGTGAGGTTTAAACCGGTTGAAAGCGAAGCGGATCCCATTAGTCATAAAGGTTCATGGAAACTCCAAGACGAGGAGGTCCTGAGTTCACGTGGGAGCGTGGAAGGGGGTCCAATTCAAGAAGAAGTTACCCACACTCGTCCCAAGAACGCACCATCGTATAAGTGTTGCATCGTGAGCCTTGAGTACAGGCTCGGTTTAACGGGGGAGTTCTATAACACTCCTGTGTTTTTCAAGTCATTCACGACGTCGAATTTAAATGTTTACTTTTATTTTTAGGTTGTAGGGTTAGCTTGTAATTTCAGATTAAGTTTTTTAAATAATCGGTAAGCTATAATTAGCGTTCAATGTAAACGAGCATCAAACAATTAATGTTTACACATAACAAGGGTTTTGAGTATTATTTTTGAGGATAATTATTAACTTGTTTCATTTTATTCTTTATCGGATACGTTAAGTGTTCCGTTTCGCGCACATAAAATTGCGTTTAGGCACTCCCGGAACCACCAAAACTTTTCTACGCTTCAACAAATACCCACTTTTATACTCAATACATAAAATTTACTCAAATATATCATGTATGGCTCTATAATAAAGAATTTCTTGCAATATATACAAAGATATACATGAAAAATAAAGGAAACTCTTCCTTTTGGTCAAATGAACAACATACCTCATAAATGTCTAGCCATGCCTTGTCTATTTGACCAAAGACTTGACCATGACTCCCCTAAGACCCTCAATATGTTCCCTTGACTAGTCATGGTGATATATAATACTTGTATAAGTGATATTACACACACACTCTTCATTTGCAAGGTAAAAATCAAACCAATACTCCCTTTGTCACACATATAAGCCACGACTCAAATCCATGCCCCAACCAAATCCATAGCAATTTTTATACAACCCATACACTCCTATACACATCCATTATTAGTCATTCTAAGGTGTTTCCAACCATTGAATCACCATTTGCAAGTAATAATCAAGAAAAGGAAGACTAGGGTTTTGTTAAGTAAACAAGGGTTTTTATTTGTGCAAGCTTTGGTTTTATGGCTAAACAAGGGTTTAGCACTTGCTTATCATCATCATCATACCTCATAAGGTTTACTTGAACTCTTTATGTTCTTATAATTTTCATTTTTATGCATATGATTATTCTATTTAGCTTAAATCACCATTTAGGATTATTAACATGTAAAAAGAAGTTTTTATTTGTTGTCATCATAATGTACACTTTTATATATCTTATGATGTTAATGACATCATGTTAAAATGGTCACACAAGTGATTTACACTCTTGGTTATGTATAAATATGATTATGGACAAAACTAGTAAATTAAGGGTTACTTAAGTAAAGTTATGGTTTTAAAGTGTGATAATGGATTTGTTAATCTTGGTAACTTGGACATATGAGGACTATTATGGACACATGGACTCCAATATATAAATGATATTTATAACATATATGATATATAAGACTTGTGGTAAAATACAAAAGTAATAAAGTATAAAGAAAAGGTTAAAAATGGATTCAACAAGCTCAACCAAACATTCTGTCCAAATTCGTGGATAAGACATACTCATTTTATGTTTTTATAAGATAATACATTTCACGACGATTCCGAAAAGGTAAGAAACTTGTCAAACGGATTAATAACGAAAAAGTTACGTTAAAAACAAGTTATACGTTAATAAACGGAGTCGTAAATGAATTTTTATAAAAACATTTTTATAAAAATTATAAACAGCAAGTGTTGATATTTATTTATCAAATCAATTAATATTTTTAGGATTCCAAAATGATAAGAATCGTAATTTTTCAATTAATAACGAACGAGTTATGAATTTCGCGAGTTTACGACAATTAATACTTTTATAAAACTATTTTTATAAAAGTTACTATTCATGACAGAAAGTTATATTTTTATAAACCTCATAAATATATAGAACTTTCAATTACGAGAACGTCCTCGAAAGAATCACTAAAACGGGAGCTTATAACATTAAAATACGAGTTTTTAGGGTTTTACGACAATTAAGATAAAAATATATATAAGGTCTGATGTGAACAGTAATTTTTACTGTTCACCAGTAGGTCCGAAATTCGAAAATGTCAATTTATGATAACTCGTCTTGATACGAAAAGATGGGCATAAGAAACGCGAGAATCGGGTTTAAAACGCGAAAGTTACGCCAGTTTTGCTAAAACGGTAATTATAAACGTTTTAACTTCTTAACAACAAATTTTACCAAAACCATTAGTTGGTGATTGAGCTATATAGAATATTATGTGGTTATCAAAGTACTATATTACTAGGGAGTTTCATAATGAGGCCTCTTCGGATGGCGTATCGACGAGTTGTTGGATTTACGATTTAAAGTGTCCTAATTCCTCGTACGTCATGTCATGACCTCTTTAATTATGATAGCCCGAACGAGTTAGTGACGATGAAAAACAATATAGGAGTATATTCAATTTATCAATTACAAGTACTCGAGGTACTTATTCGACCTATGATAAAATTAGGTTGCATTCGATCTTTTAACGTGACGCATGATGCGATATTTGGATTATCAGAACTCAAGGTGAGTACATAGCCCCACGTTTTACATGCTTTTGTTTTACAAAGTTTTTGGGGTGAAAAACATGCAATGTTTTACAACTGGACACAAGTGGTTAAGTTTCACATTATGATTACATGTTGCCTAAGTAGCGATAACCCAATGAGCCCATTATCATGAACTGTTAAATTACGAGCGCGAATGTTTATAAATGATCTATTGGTTTGACTACCCCGTTCGGGTATTGGCTATCACTAGTGAAACGAAACGTATACATGTCGAATATAGGATGTAGCGGGTTGAACATCACCATACGGCAATTTAGGCCATTAATTTGGCATCCATACATGTCAAGCTTACAGTGTCATGAGATTAGAGCAATGTATTTACTTTTATATGATATCTGCATCTGTTGCCATTATCATACTCTTGGGAGATCTTGTGGTCCTTACAATATTATTGAGTTATCAAACCTATGAATTCACCAACAATTATTGTTGACGTTTTATAAGCAATGGTTTTCAGGGGAGCCATAAGCACGAGGTGCGATGGATTAATTGGTGGTTTGATTTGGATGTCATGCATTAAACGATTTTGTGCATTTCATTTTATGGGCTTAAAATTTTGTATTTTTGATCAAGTGAACTAGTTAAGCTTAGGGCTTATGTAAACATATTATTTGTTAAATAAAGGTATCATTTTCAAACGACTTTTGGGTCGTTTCTATATATTATCTTGTGTTATTGATCTAGAAGTAACATGCCCCAGACCATATTCGCTGTGACACAATTTGGGGGGTCGTCTACAACAACTTTCTCTTTTAAGCGTCGATCTCATCCTCAATGTTGTTAAGGTCTTGTTCGATTTCTCCTCCTCCAAAGGCATGCACCACTACACGGGTTCCAGTATCTCAATTATAGGTTTTCATTGGTTTTGGTTTTCTTCGCTTTCCGGATAATCATTCCTGTAGTGCCCTTGATTCCCACATTCATAGCAAGTAGCCTTCTGACTTGCCCCAGTGCCCATTTGGTTGTTAGCAGTATTGGCATTTGTAGAACTCTTATAATCACGGGCCAGATGGCCAACTCTGTTGTACTTGTGGCATTTGGGAGCACATGGACCATCATGGTGATAGTTGCATTTTGAACACAACAGCTTAGATCCGCTGTAATGTTTTTTCTCCCAGTGCCCTGTAATGTAAGATCTGCCAGTATTTTGCCTCTTGTTTGGATGTTGTTGGTTCTGATTATTCTTAGAAGTGTTATCAAACTTCCTCTTGTTCTCAGCCTGGCATTTAACAGGAGTGCTGATCTTTTTGTTCATTAGTTTTGGTACAATATCAATTGCAGCTTGCATTTCTTAGGCTTAGATCCCTCACCCCTCCATGGATCGGTCTCATGTTTTTTTGAAACTTCACTATTGGACACTCACTCTTGTAGTGTCTCAGACTTCCACACTTATAACAGGTGCGGGTTCGTTGATTCCTAGTAGTAGCAGGTGTTTTACAATTTTAGATTATGTGGCCAACCTTCTTGCAATTTCCGCACTTTACAGTGCACGATCCATTATGTTGAAATTTGCACTGATTGCACGTAGGTAGAGATCCAGCATATGCCTTCTTGTTGATTGGTCTAGTAGTGTGTGCTCTAGGCACCTTATGCCCTTTGTTTTGTTGGCTCGAGCTTCCATTGTGATTACCTTCCTACATCCTCTTGTTGTTAGCATTCTCTGCTACCTTGTCTTCTTGTCGTTCAGTCTAGCTCATTGACTTGCGGGCCATGTTGGTTTTTGTTTCATAAATAGCAATGGCCTCGATAGCATTAGCCACTCGTTAGGCTACAACCTGCTCAATTTCCTCAACACTCATCCCTTGATTAACAGTTGTCATCGTTTCCTGAAGATCACAGGGAATAAAATATATATGAAGTTTCATCCAAGGACAAATCATGACACTCAATGATTACAACATATATGTAAGGTGAGATCATGTCATGCAGAGATATAAGATAACAACAACCATGACATAAATAAATCTACATCATATAGTAGCATGATCATAAACAAGAGCATAGGTTAATACTTAATACATCATTTTACCTGAGTAAAAGAGTGCAAGCTTTTCATTATGCTACCAACCGAGTATTACTCAAGTTTAGTGGGATATAATACAAAATGAGCTACACTGACAAATCTATTTATCTATGGGCCAGGGTGCCTCTCAAGATTCTAGATGCTAGACTCTTATGTTATCTTTAAGTGACTTAATATTCTCTGGTGGTGGTGGTAATGATGAAGGTAGTGCATCACAAACTCGGTAATGCATGCCTCAGCAGATGGTGATCGTGGAGTATGGTGTTAAATAGACATCCGTACTGTATGGGATTTGGTCTTAGAAAACAAGATTATATGGTGTGGAGAGGTGGGTGGTGTAGAAGCGGACTCATTAGTCTCAAATGCCTCTGTATCCTTAGCTTGAGGGAACAAGATCATATATAAGTACAGTAGAAGGGTCGGCCAGGCTAGGTGCTCCTCCTCCTCCTTGTCCTCATCATCCTTTACAACATCATCATCATCGTCGTCATCATCAGATGACTCATTATCATTATTGTCTCCTCCGTTGACATGATGGTTAGTAGGATCGTCCTCAGGGTCCTCCTTATCCTTCTTCGGATCGAAGTCAACAATGTAGCCCGATGATAGGGCTATAGGTAAGGCATCCGCAGGTAGAGGCTGATCCTCTATTGGTGCCTTAGCTCCTCATTAGAAGCTCACTAGAATCTCCATGGCTCGAAATTAATATAGACAGACGTGTAGGTAACCGTCGATGGTGAAAACATGACTACTTGCAAACAGAGCACAAAAAACTTAATTATACAAAAGTATATTATATAAGACCGGTATGGTAAATATGAATATGCACTCATGGCATAAATTAATGATGGTAAGATATCATATTCGATAGCTTAATGTTTAGGTAGCGTTTAGGACCTATGAGCTTATAGTGCTACCTTGCCTAAACAAAGGTTCCCCTATTTATATAAATAACCCTTATATAAATAATTGTAGAGTATGTGCAAAAGAATGCAAAAGAGTTTACATTAGTACATATATAAGACCAATAATAATATACTTAATATATTATAAACACGTATGAGAACCATGCAGCATCTAGTATACCCAACTAATGCAACAAGTAATGTATGAATGAATGTCCCATAAAAATCCCTTTTTATGATGCAATGTTTGAAAACGGTTATAGTCCAAGTAAAAACATTTGACCTGGTTCTCTATAACCTTGGCTCTAGATACCAATCTGTAACACCCCCAAATTGGGTCGCAGCGGAATAATGTGTCCGGGAGCGTTACTTCATAGATCAATAGCACAAGATATGAGAACGACCTCTAAAAGAGTCGTTTGAAATACGATACATTGGATTTATTGAAATTGTTTAATACAAAGCACAACGGCTTAAATTGTTCAACATTGAAATAACAAGATTTTAGATCATAACAAATATCCCAAGATGTAATGACTCCAAATCTTTTATGCATGACTCCCCAAAAGAGTATCCCCAATGTATCCTTAGCACCTCGTGCCTCATTGACCTGAGAAAACATGCTTTAAAACGTCAACATAAAGTTGGTGAATTCATAGGTTTATGTAAAATGTAATGTAGGACCGCAAGATTTTCCCCGTGATAATGCAACAGATGCAAACATCACAAAATGTAATTACGTTTCCCTAAGCTCATGACACTGAAGCTCGACATGTATGAATTGCAATATAAATTGCCAACATTGCCCGTGATGATGTTCTAACCCGCAACATCCTAAATCCGACATGGTATACGTCCGTTGTCCGGTAAACCGGCACAGTGAGCGCTACTCACCCGAACGGGGATGTCAATCCCAAATAGATCTATTTATAACATTCGCGCTCACACAAAGTAATTGACAGTTCATGATAATGGGCTCAGAGGGTTATCGCTACTTAGGCAAACACGTAATCATGTAAAAATGTACACTTGCGTCCAATCGTAAAACAATGCATGTTTCTCACCCCAAAAGTTGTAAATCATTGATATAGTAAAACATGGGGCTATGAACTCACCTCGGTAAAGGAAGTGAATGAAATAAATCAAGTGAATGAATCGACAAGCGAAATCTGAGTGCAACCTAATTAAATATAGGTCGTATAAGTACCATGTACTTTGAATAACTAATACCACATATAATTCTATATAGTTACATCACCACCTAAAAGTGTTTGTTTAATTTATAAAATTAAACACTTTAATTTGTACTTGTAAAATAAGTATTCATGTATTCGTGTTCGTAAAAATGGTATACTTGTCCAACAATTTGTTATTTGCCAAAAATACTTGATGTCTTATTTATATAACTCCATTATATAAATGCTTTAATTATTTGAGAAAATAATATTTAAAAACGTTATAAATATCACTTTAGTAAAAACGTCATTTCTCTCTCGTTTTAAATATGTTATTTATATCCGTGGCTTCGTTTTTGATCAATTACCATTCATTTGTTATAGTGATTGTGAGGGTGTGTTTCTCCTTGATTCCCATTTATAATTGGATTTTATTTGATTCGACGATATCATTAGGTTATGTTTAATCGTTCTTAGGGTTTAATTGCGTGTTTTTTAGGTCGGTTACTGTTTTGATTATTTAAAGTGTTGTCCCCATTGTGGAAACTGTTTGGTGCGTGACTATTGGCGATTGGAATTAGGGTTTCCTATAACTCGTTCTGATTGGCTGTGGTCGAACCCTCAACCTACACACACCACCGAAACCACCCAAACAACCCCCCACGAAAGCCCAGCCCCCTAGAAACACCCCCTTTTTAGGTTTCCTTGTACATTGGAGTTTTTTTAATTGTCTGGCTGTTTTTTGAGAGATGGAGAGTGTGGCAAGTGTGTTTTCGATCCTCCCTTAGAAGTTGCTTAAAAGCATCTAAGATTCGGAATATTGGTGGGATTGTTATGGGTAAGGATGGAAAACCATTAAAACCTATTCGAAAGGTCCAAATCTCTGAAAAAGAAGCGGACAATGTTAACACTCAAAACCCTAGTTCTGCTAATGGGGTTGAGAGTGTTGTGGAGCCTACTAAGACGATGCCTTCTATGAAGGCGCCTGGTCATACAAGTTCCTTCACGTCTATTGTTCAACAAAAACCTTCTAAACAGGTTGTCAAAATCAAGGAGCTTCGTAATAGTGAAAAAGTTGCTGGTGCAGCGGTTGCAATTCCTCTTGAGGCGGTGGAAGCTGTTAAGTTTAAGTTTGTTAAACACTCTTTTATGGGTATTTTATTTGCCATAGACTTGCGTTTACCTACGTGATGAGAATATATGATGAAAAATCGTGGGCTAAAATATGGGCATAAACGTATACAATTGGCATGAGGAATTCTTTCTATACCAATTTTGATACGCAAGGATGGAATGGAAGTGTTTTGGAGAAAGGTCCTTGGGTCAATCAAAGAATACCACTATATTGAAGTTATGGTCTCAAACAACGGATAATAAAGAAGACGGAGGGTTAAAAAAAGCTCCGGTTGGTAAAACATCATCATGTGCCTAATTGTAGCAACTGCCTCTGAGGAAGTTGGGCTAGTCTAACACTACTCAAAATTGGTACTTACCGATTATGCTCGGGGGGGGGGGGGGGGTGACTCGTAGTACGAGTAATATTGATTTAAGTTCATGGGGGCCGCAGTAACGTATGTACGAGCCTTATTGAGGTTTCGGCTGATGTTGAGCTTATGGATGAATTGGTGATTGCTATTCCAGCGGGAAAGGACAAAGGTCATTCTTTAGCTACCATTAAGATTGAGTATGAGTGGAGGCCACCGAGGTGCTCTACATGCCTTATTTTCGATCATGATTCTGAAAAGTGTCCTAAACTTCCTAAGGAGGTGCAAGCTGATCCAGTAGCTAATGATGGCTTTGAGGTTGTTAAAAAGAAGAAGAATAGGCCGAAGAACAAGCAACACAAACAGGTGGATGGTGTGAAGCTAAGTAAACCAGCTCTTAATTTGCATTACCGTCGGGTTGAAAAGGGTGAAACCTCTAAGAAAAATGTGGCAAGTTCGAATAATACTAATGTGGGGGCTGCTTCTAGTTCCCTTAAGAAGGTAAATGTTTCGATTTCCAATTCTTTTACTGCTTTAACGGAAGACGAAGATGATATATGGGGAACCAAGAATACTAGTTCCATCGTTAATGATAGTGATAGTGAGGAAATTGATGATGAAATCGTTATGGAAGAGCGGACTGATCATCCTAAGGGTAATGAAAATGACAATGTTACGAAAGGGGCAAGCACTCCTGATGAAACCGTTGTCAATGTGTAACATCGCTTCGTGGAATATACGGGGCTTAAACTTCTCCCCTAAACAAAAAGAAGTGAGACAAGTTATATTTGAAAATAACCTTTCTGTGTTTGCTATCTTAGAATCTCATGCTAGTGATTCTAAGCTGGTGAAGTTGTGTACGTATGTTTTTCCTCATTGGGACTGGACTTCTAATGGGAATTGGTGTTCAAAAGGCACTAGAATTATTGTGGGTTGGAATCGGAATGATGTTGATGTTTCGGTTATCACCCAAGATGATCAAGTTGTTCATACTCGAATATGGTTCAAAGCTGAAAAGAAGGAGTTGTTTTGCTCTTTTATATATGCTCATAACCGTTATACTATACTCATGAAGAGGTAAAACAAAACCCTTGTTTTCTCTCTTACTATGGAGACCTCCATAACCCTCTCTTTTGATCGATTTGTTCTAACCTGTTTGATTTCCATTCATTGAATAACGTGTGATTAGTGTGGATCTGTTCATTACCATTCTCTAATCTCCTGTGTTTGTTTCGACGTAATTTTTAGGATTTTGGGTTTGATTTTTAATCGATTCCTGGTCCTAAGTAATTACCATTCATCTTTCATCATGTGATTTAGGGTTTGTTGATAATGAAGTTATGGACGTTCAACAAATGGGGCTGAAATACACTTGGACACAGAAACTGAAAGGGATTGATGGTGTCCTAAAGAAGATTGATCGTGTTATGGCTAACCTTGAATTTTTTGATGTTTTTCCAGGTGGTCATGCTATATTTCAGCCATACCGTGTATCCGACCACTCTCCTGCTGTCCTTAATTTACCTACGGCTGCTAAAGCCAAACCGAAGCCATTTAAATTTACGAACATTCTTGTT
>BQNB010055296.1:0-39170 GCA_026074375.1 Tanacetum coccineum
CGAACCCATCTCTTCACAGGGTTCATCTAATGTAAATATTCTATCAACATCTTCTTTGTATAAACATTCCATTTTTAATTATGTTAGAAAATATTTTTGAAAAAGAAAATACAAAAATATAAAACTTCAAAAATAAAAATACGAAAAATGAAGTTCGAACAGGAGTTTCAAATGCTTTCAAAACATGTCATTTCTATTTTTCTTAATGGTTTATTATTAAATGTCAGATAATAACCCGTTCTTCAAAGAAAAGGAAAATGTACGCTTCAGTGCATTTATCCTTAACAACGAAAAGAGAAATCTTTTCGGTCTTGAGCTATTCAATAAAACATTCAAAGTTTTGTAGCTCAATTCAATGGCTTATTATTAAATGACAGATAACAACCTGTCCTCAAATAAAGGAAAGTGTGTAATCATGTACATTTATCCTCACAACGAGAAGATAACAACTTCTCGGACTTGAGCTGACATAAAAAGTCAATCAAAAAGACATTCAAAGTCTTTCGAGCTCAAGTAACATTGGTTTTTCAAAACACGTTGAACACAAATTTTCAAGAATTTCTCAAAAGATTCTTCAAAATCTTTCAAAATTGGGTGTTCGACACTCCCTCCTCTTGCATCTTTCAAAAGTCGAATCATTTTTTATAAGTGAATCAATTTTTGAGGGGAGCTTTTAAAACCAAGTTTTAATGCGTTTAGGCACATACTCACAATTCTATTTTGTGTGTCTAAAACATGTCAAAAATGTTTAAACAAATGAAGAAATGTTCAAATGTTAATAATATTTAAACACTCATTTTGTTAAAACATATACAAGTAGCTCAAACTCAATTTCACATGGAATTTACAAAGTCATAATCCTATTCTCTCAATTGGTGTCATATGTGTGAAATTAAGGGGGAGCAAGAAGAAACAGTTCCACATAACTCATGCTGTAACAATTTTCTCCCCATAGAATTTTCAAGTCAAATTTTAATCACCTGGTATTTCAAAAACTAAGTGCATTAGTATTTAAAATAAGGAGAGAAATGTAATTAAATGTGATCTTGAAAATAATAAGTGATCTAATCGACTCAAAATGTGCTCTTCGGAAAAGGTTTTATGGTTACGATCTTATACCCAACAACCTATTAATTTCACGACGATTCTGAAGTCATAAGGTGGTTAGGTTAGGTATTAGTCCTATGATCCAACCAGAACCGGAGGGATCTACCCAAAGACATTCCATAGTTAGAAATAGCAGTCCTTAGGTATGATTGGAGATGAATGAGTATAAGGGAATAATGCCGACTAAGATTGAGCTAACACTGGAACAATCACAACAAGGTGTTAGTAATGACGTCTTGGTAAGCATTGAAGGGGTTGAAGAATTAAAAAGAAATGTATGGATAAAGGGTGAAAAGAAAGAAGCCCTCCACACACTTTAGGCAGAAACCGGGTCAATACATAATCTATCAGTTTTCACAAAGATGAATTCTGATATTGAAGAATGACATCATGGACCCAGTGATGCAATGCACAACCCTTCCCAGCCATTCGAGTTTCTCTCAACAGAAACTTGTCTCATTTGTCACGGAGATACACACGACTTCTATTGACTTTCTCACTCCGAGTTAGTTGATATTGAATAGGTGGCAGTCTGCTCCAGCCTCCGAGTACTAAAACCAAAACGCACTAATCGAGTCTAGAGCCAAGAGATCAATAAAATAAATCTCATTAGGACACATTCCATTACAAACACTTGTTGAACATCATCAAGTTCACAAGCTGTTAACAAGAGTCCTACGCATTATCCTTGTGATTTTGCCAGAACATCCGAGTGATACTTAAGTATTTACCGTGAAGATGGAAATCCTGCTTGAGCCAACATCAAACAAGCTCTTGGTAGGTGACTTGTGCGATTCTATATGAATCAAACTTGTGTCAACTGGAAAGAAACAATGGTGCGATTCTATGTGAATCAAACTTGTTCGAGTAAAATGAATTGACGACTCAATCAGAAAGATAGTAACTATCTGATTCACTCATATCGTGTTGTCTGCTTTGAGACATTTCGGTATTGAGAACAAGCAAGTATGACGAATCTAATGCATACGCGTTAGAGGATCTAACACTTTGAGCTAGAAACCCTGTCAAGGAGGTTCTTCTAAATTGAACCTACATGATCACAGGTACAGTATTTATACTGTAAAACGGTCCTCACAGAACCGGGGGTTAATGTAACCGAATCTCGACGAATGACAAAGCCATATTCGTCCATATCTGCTATTTATTAGTAACATTCAAATGCAAGTACAAACAAAGGTGTTGCAGCCTCATTCCAGCAGAGTCGAATTCATTACCACATGCTTATACTCAAACTACAAAGACATACTATAAGCATCAAGATTCAAAAATCAAGAAAGCTCAAGTATTAAAGACAAAGACTTCTGCAAACTCTGATAAACAAGATCTTCCTTTAAGATATTAAGTCTATCAAGGGAGATTGTTAACAAGCTTTCAAGATGATGAAAAGTATGAGCATGTTGATCAAGACACAAGATCGCAAGGTGGCAAAAATGATCAAGACAAACAAGGAAAAGATTTAAAGATCTTGGAATTAAAGTCAAAGTCAAAAAGAAAAGGCTTAAGATCAAAGATCATACAGCATGAAGGAACAAGCCTACAACAAAGATAAAGACCAAGAACAAGACTTAAGAACTTAATGTCAAAGCAATCTCAAGAAGTCCAAGACTATGTTATGATTGTGAACATGGAAGCTCGAAATCCATCAGAAACCAAGCTTCGGGGGAGATTGTTAGCCTCAAACTATCGAGTCAAACAAGGGAGCTCGTTTTAAGTTTCAAGACCTTGCTTCGGGAGAGATTGTTAGCCTTAAAATATTGAGTCGAACAAGGAAGCTCGGTCACTCAATGAGGAAGCTTCGGTCTTTAATTAATTATATGTTGTAATAGGCTAAAAAGGGTAAACGGGCTCGTTTATGTAATCTAATCGGTCACGTGTTATGGGCTAAAGCCCAAGTAAACCTAAGTAATCCCGAGCCCGACCCATAGAAAGCCCATAGGCATGTAAGCCTCATGGTGCAAGTATAAATACCCCTCTCTAAGTGTGGAGAGGGTGTTGGTCTCATTTGTTTTCACACACATTTGTTAGATTCAACCATCTCATTTTTCTTCTCTCTACTTTCTCTCTCTAAAATTCTTCCATCTTTTTTATCTTATCTTATTTTTCTTGTGTTCATCATGAAGTGAAGGTGATTATTGGGTTCCGACATAAGAGATATACGCAAGCATATATGATAGCAATAGAATAAATGAATAAGTAAATGCGGAATGTAAATAAGTAAAGATAGGGAAGATCAAAACGATGACACAATGATTTATAGTGGTTCAGCTACGAAGCTCCTCTTCGCCCTACTCCACTCCCTAAGTACCCAACTTAAGAGTTTTCTTCACTATGTCAACAAGCTCCCTTTAGGCGGAGAAAACCGTACACGTCGCTTACACTTTTTTCGATACTAAGCTAAATACCGAGTTCTACTTCGAGATAGAACCATTCTAACACACTACGTATTTTAAGGCCTAAAATACTAACCTATCATTCACATATGATATACACAACACACTACACACAACACACAAAACACAACACAAGAGATACAAGATAAATGAATATCACAACCGTGATAACACAACTAAACTAATAACACTTGAAGCTTCACGTCTTCGTTAGTGTTCTTCAATAGAGAGAGGAATGATTTGATCACTTGTAATAGATTATTGAACAAGTATAATGATCAAAGAAAGTACGAAAATAAAAATGAAAGAGAGAAAAATATTTTGGAAAGAGTTGTCTAAAATGAAGACATAAGGTTGCTATTTATAAGAAACATTTGAAATTTAAAATCTGGTCCTAACAGCTAGACGCACGGATCTACGGATCCACCATCACTTGGATTCGTCCTATGGTTTTGTTGGATCCATAGGTAGCAGCTGGGACTTTTTTTTGTCTTTTTATGATTAATCCCAAATCTTAACAAAATATTCTTATGTACTTAAAAATCAAATTTTTGCAAAATCCAAAAAGTGTATTTTTAAGCCTTGTACTTTCAAAAAAAGTAGACATTTTGTGGTTGTTAAAAATGTTCAAGTTATGTTTTTTATGATAGATATGGTTAAGGATAGTTACTTTTGCAAAAAAGAATAAAAAACGTTCAAAAAGTGTGTTTTTTTGTTATTTTTGAAGCTTTTTCTGGAAATTCGGTTGAATGAGGCGAAATATGCATTTTCTATGAATTAGGCGAAATATACCGAAAATCATTTTCAGGCGAAACATACACCATTTCGGTTCAGGCGATTTATGCACCGAATTTCAGGTGATTTTTGCACGATTTTTAGGCGATTTATGCACGATTTTCAGGCAATTTATGCACGAATTTCAGGCGATTTATGCATGAATTTCAGGAAATTTATGCATGATTTTCAAGCGATTTATGCACTGATTATTTAGGCGATTTATACACCTGTTTTTTCCAAGAATTCTTATTTCACAATTTCTTCTTGCATTTATAAAATCTCGCGAAATATTAACTTATTTTCTCAGTTTAATCAAGATTTGTAAAATCCCGCGAAATAGATTTCCATAGTTCTTTCAAGATCATTAACCACATCAAGAACAACTCATAATCACTAATCACTAAAACGATCCTACTATATCATTTCACTTCAATTTTTTTGCAATGTCGACTCAACAAGACATTTATGCTGCTGGTTTTGAAAACCGTCCACCTATGCTTAACAAAGACAACTATGTTCCATGGTCTTCTCGTCTTCTCCGTTATGCAAAAAGTAAACCTAATGGAAAATTTCTTGTTTATTCAATCAAGAATGGTCCATATGTAAGACGAATGATCCATAAACCCGGTGATCCTAATAGTGTACCTCCTGTAGCAGAGTCTACTCATGAGCAGACAGATGATGAACTCACTGAGAAGGAAGTAAAGCAAATGGAAGCTGATGATCAAGCTATTCAGACTATTCTCATGGGTCTTCCAGAAGATATCTATGCTGTTGTAGACAGCTGTGACACAGCTCAGGAAATATGGTTACGTGTTGAACAGATGATGAAAGATTCTAGCATTGGGGATCAGGAAAAGAAGGCTAAGCTGTTTAATGAATAGGAAAAGTTTAATTCTACTGAAGGGGAATCATTGAATCGTACTATCATTGCCTCTCGAAGTTAATGAATGATTTTCTAGAAACAAACATTTTCCAGAGAAAATAGCCAGCATTCTTAAGTTTCTAAACAATCTCCAACCTGAATGGAAACTACATGTTACCACTGTTCATCAAACAAAGGATCTATATAAGGTTGACTACGTCCAGTTGTATGATTTCTTGAAATTCAATCAAGCTGAGGTGGATGAAATCAGAGCAAAATGACTTGCAAAAACACACGATCCTTTGGCATTAATGGCAAATTCTCAAAATCCTTATAACTATCCAGTGTTTCAACCAGATCAATCATCTCCACTTATCTACATGCAACAACCACAACCCAACAACAACTTTATCCCACAACCTTCATTCAACACGAACTACATGCAACAACCAATGCCAAATCCCAAAGACATTTCTGATCCCACAACTGCAATTATACTAATGGCTAAAGCATTCAAACTCAACTATTCAACACCAACCAATAACAACCAAAGAATTTCATCAAACCCCCGCAACAGGCAGATTGCATAGCAAGGTATGAATATTATTCAAGATAGACAAATGCAGATGGTTAAAGGTAATGGTGGGAATCAGTTTGGACAATATGCTTGGCAAATTGCTGGGAATCTGAATGGGTATAATGCAGTACAGAATGTCGGGAATCTGATTGTTCAGAAAGCAGTTTAGAATTTAGGTATTCAAAATGTTGGAAATCAGAATAGGCTTATTGTTGGTCCAGGGATTACAAATCCGAATGTGAATCAGAATGGAAATGGTAATGTTATAGCAGCTCGGGCTGAGGGTAATAGAAATAGGAATAATGGTAATCAGATAAAGTGTTACAACTGCAGAGGAATGGGTCATTATGCTAGGAACTACATAGTTAGAGCAAGGAGAAGGGATGCTGCTTATCTTCAGACACAGTTGCTGATTGCTCAAAAAGAAGAAGCAAGGATCCAACTCCAAGATGAAGAATTTGATCTAATGGCTTCTGTAGGGACATTGAAGAGATTGAGGAAGTCAATTCAAACTGCATCTTGATGAAAAATTTACAGCAAGCATCGACATCGGGTACTCAGTCTGACAAAGCTCCCGTCTATGACTCGGATGGATCAGCTGAGGTACACCATTTTGAAAATTATTATGATAAGGAGATATTTAATATGTTTACTCAAGAGGAGCATTATACTGAATTACTCGAGCCCATTACTGAGCCACATACGGTTCAACAATATAACAGTAATGTTATCTTTATAGAATCTAGTGTGGAACATAATGGAGGAACAGTAGAACAACATTTTGCAACTGTTGAGGAAACACGTGCTCATTTCGAATCATTATATAATAATTTGGTCACTAAAGTTGAGAAAGTCAACATGGTCAATCGCAAAATGAAAGAAACGAATGCCGACTTGACCACTAAGCTTGCTAGATATTGGGGACAAGAAAAAAGTTTTGAAATCAATATAGGCAAAATTTGATGAACTTGAAATCGGTTATAGAAAGTCTGTTTATCAGGAACAATGTCTTACTAAAAAGATAAATGTTCTTCACTTAAGTTCTGCTAAACAAATAACGACTTTGAATAAGGAAATTGCAAATCTAAATAACCAGCTTTAAAAGGAAAAATCAACTGTTTCCTCTCTTCAAGAAGAAAGGAAAAAGTTGAAACATGATTTCAAAATACGCGAGGATGAGCTTCTTGATAAACTAATTCAATCTGAGAAAAAGATTAAAGAATTAGATAACATTTTGGTTAAAACGGGTCAATCGATTCAAACGATGCATATGCTTTCACATAAGCCAGACACGTTTTACCACACTGAACATAAAATGGCTCTAGGTTATCAAAATCTCTTCTATCTCAAGCAAATTCAGCAAAAGCAATAGAGTTTGTATAATGGCAAAATATTATTAGAAAAGTATGATCCTCTTGCTGTGTATGATTCAGAGGAAACACTGCAACTTGCTCAAGAGAGTCGTTTAAAAATAAAACAATTGAACAAAGAAATAAAACCGACAAATTATGCAAAAATTAATAAACTTTCTGATGTTTTTGTTTCTTAAAAGGCCAAGTCACGAAAAGAGGTGTATCTTTTAAATACTTCCAAAATGGCATGTGTTTCAAACACAAGTTCCAAACCAATATCAATACCTGATGATGAATTTTCGGATAATGCTCCAAGTGTTGCCCGTAAATTTCTAAATGAGGTAAAAGACACAATTGTGACTCTTCAGAGTGTTATTAAACATAAAATGAATGCAAACATAACCAATTGGTCATCTCCTGATTATCAAAAATTTCACAAGATCATTAAGGATGAAATTTCTCCTCTCATTAACCAAGTTGCCGCTAGAGTGCAAAATTTTGAAAATCATTTTGTGAAAGAGACAGCTAAATTTGTTCGAGACTTCAAATCTCTTGCAAAATAAGCTGACGAATATCTTGATAAGATCACAGTTTAGAAAATGAAAACAAACGTCTCTTGAGAGCAGTTGTCAGTCAAGATATTATGTCTATTGTGCTAAGACCCTCTGTTGTCGAACCATCCGATCTCCAAACTGAGCTTGAACATACGAAAGAGAAAATGGAAACTTGTATCATAAAAAAAGAAAATGAATATGCTAAACTTTGGAACGATTGGTACAAAAAATATGAAGAATGTAAATATGACAAAATTTTGTACGATAAAGCTTATAATAAAATGCAACATCAAATCGAACGGTTGCAAGCTCAGTTGGGAGATCTCAAGGGTAAGAGTATTAATGCTCAATGTTCATCCAATACCCTTGATCCTTTGTCTCAGAAACTTAATGATGAGAACGTGGCCCTAGAGTTTCAGGTGATAAATTTACAAAGGGAAATTGTCCACCTTAAGTCTACTTACCGGAACCTCTTTGATCCAATCAAATGGACACGGGCTCAAACCAAAATAAAAACTGACTCTTTGCAAGAAAACTTAACAATACGATTTTTGAAAATGTTAAGTTAAGAGAACAGTTATTTGGTAAGATTTCTGAACAAAATAATGCAAATAAAGGTACGAGTGCGAATACTAAGTGTCACAACCGGCAATTTTTAGAACTTTCAATTACTATTTTACCCTTTGACTTTCTGGTTCCGACTTGACTTTTTGACTTTTTGACCTTTTACGGTCGCATAAAAACGATTACCGCGTAGCCGATAAATTTTTGAAACATATTTAAATAATAAATCATATTTATTATTACTTATCTCTCATTTACAAATTTGTTTTTCGAACTTATTTGAAACAAAAACGAGAAGATATCTCGCAGATTGTGAAAAACAGCACACAACGTGTAATGACGCGAAAATAATTAAATTATATTTAATTATCATAATTTATTTAAAAAAAATATTTAATAAATTATTTTACATTTTATTAAAAAAGGTTTGCTGAAAACGTGAATATTCCAGTCAAAGTTTTATTTTTACGAACAAAGCTTGCCCGTGATACCCGATGACTACACAAAATAAATAATAAACATTTAAATAACTTTATAAAACTTTTATGAAATAATAGTCATGTAAATACTCATTTTTGTGGGAAAAATCATTTGGAAAACAATGGCGCAACTTTCGTGTTTTGAATCATCCGTTAACTAGCCTAAACGAGTCCCGAACCATTAATTAACAAAAGTTACACTTTTAGTCCCTGTGCAAATAATTACACCATCTACCCTCATCTATCTAGCACTTGTCACTTTATTTTACAACTTTTGAGTATATAAATGAATGAGTTAGGGTTTCACCTCATTTTTTGATATAACCCTAAATACACACACTTCTTCCCTCTCTAAATATGTTCCGGCGCCTCCCCTCTTTCCGGCCACCCACCGCCGCCTAAAATCACCTCCACCACCGCCGCTGTCACTACACCATCTTCACCTCCACCACCACGCCACCTCCACAGCTCCACGCCACGCACTACCACAGCTCCACGCCACGCACCACCACCATCACCCTGTCACCACCACCTTCATCTTGTCACAGCCACCACGATCATCCCCACCACTGCATCTCATCCCCACCGATCTACTAGATCCGGTACACCATCCACCAACATCATCGCCGCCATCCACCAGCATCATCACCACGTCAACATCATCACCACAACCATCGTCAGCCGCACACCATCGCCACCGCGACTGCCATCTCTACACCACCGCCAACAACCGCCACCTCTGTCATCACTACCCCATCACGTCAGTCGTGGCACAACAGCCGCGTACCACCACCACTTTACCCCTTTTAACTCCGAGTTTGGATAGTTTTTATTTTTGTAAAAACTAATAAAAACTTTGTGTGGTTGTGTTGTTTTAACTTGTTCATTTTTGATTGATCTAGTTTGGTTTTTGTTCTTTTGTTTCGATTGACATACACGCCCGAAGAGGGGTGTTTGTTTTGGCGTAATAACACCCCCTAAGGGGTGTTTATTGGCTGCGTTTTATGGCCCCAAAGGGGCGTTTGGATATGCGTTTAAATGCCTTTAGGGTGTGTTTGGATTTGTGTTTTACATCAGTAAAGGGGTGTTTGCAACATGGATTTGATTAAAGTGGAAAACTTTGAGTTTTGTAAAAATGGGAAACGTGTATAAAGGAATAGCTCATGACGAAATTTTTATAAATTTCTATACTTAGTATTTTTCGCTACAACTACTATTATCTTTGAAAACCAATGAAAAGGACTAAGTTATAGTTTAAAGATATTTTATTTATAATTATACCATAACCCGACAAATAAATAACAACTATACTTTTACAAATGAGACAACTATTTTAGCTAAAATCTGTCAAGGAAATGAAATACTAATTTATAAAATATTCTTATATAAATTTTCGACTAGAAGATAAAACATAACTTTTGTAGAAACATTACAAACATCGTTTAACATAATTTGTAACTTTAAAACGTACGATTACTTTTATGCAAGAACTTTCTATTTATTTAATTAGTGATTTCCGAACAGTGTCAAATTATTTTGTTTCAATTATTTTCATCTCGTTTCTTATGTAATACTTGTAAAGTATTATATACTCCGACTTATTTTTTTGATTGTTTGTCTTTATTATATAACTCAACATATGAATTATATAATTGTTCATTTTTTATATGTAACATATATACGGAATATATTACATACTTTGCGTTTGCTTTTCGATTTATTTTTTTTAACCAACCACCAAACTCTTACAACTTGAAATCCAAATTCTTTATCAACGTGTCGCGTTGATGTACTCATCCATCATAAAACCCAAATTCATCATCCTAAGCTAGTAGGACATAACCGTTAAGTTAATCTGCATCTTCTAGGTCGAGCCGTTCGTTTTCCGTTTGTGTTGTGCTTATTATTTGCATTCCTGCTAATTGTTCTGCAACATCAAGGTGAGTTCATAGCCCCATGTTTTACTTGTTTTATAGTTACATTATAACTTTTTGGGTGAGAACATGCTCGTTTACAAAGTTGTTTACTCTAATGATTTCAAACTCTTATAAATGTTCGTTTGCAAACTTGGTTACATGATTGATATCATACTTTGTTTTACTTATGGATGCAATTACTAAAGCCTTTCTTTTGGAAATACATTGGTTGATTTTACTATGGACACAAGTATCTTGATCTACTTTCCCTGTTTACGTGTTGCCTAAGTTACGAATAGACCACTAATGCCTGAACTATCATGAACCATTAATTTCTTAACCGACCGTACTGGTTAAGTAAGCGCGAATGTTATAAATAGATATATTAGGACTAATTATCCCTATTCGGGTGAATAGCGCTCACTACCCACGGGGCTCCCGATAAACGGATATATACCATGTCGAATTTCATTAGGTGATCTTGGTCAGATACCTCCAAGGCAGTTAATTTCTTGTTTGGCATATAATATGCTGCATTAAATTGAGCTTCGGTGTCATGAGCTTAACGCAACAGTAAATACTTTTCATGTGATATTGTATTTGTTATAATAGTCTCATGTGCTTTGTATGTGAAATCGTAAACTGCTAAGATTGTCACATACGTTTTGAAATCTTGTGGTCCACACTATTTTGTTTGAACGTTTCAAATTGCTAAACATCTTTTCATAATATTGTAAGTGAAGCAATATTCTCTAAACATTTTTGATCCTCATAAATGTTTTGCTTAAACCTATTAATTCACTCAACTTTATATTGACCGTTTTTAGCATGCTTTTCTCCGGTGATTAGCTTTGGAATTCTTGACGTGCTATGTGGAGTCTACGTGCAATATGATACCATTTATCAAGACTTTGTTATCATTCATACTCGTTGTCTTTTGAAAACCAAATTATGCTTCCGCTACATTTTATTTTCGCTTCCGCAAATGTTTACTTTCCTTTGAATCTTGTAAAACTTATCTATTTTTAAACAATGAAATGAGTTATGATTTTCAAAACGTCCATTAGTGGTCGTTCTCTCGTGCATTGTGTTCGAAATACGATGACGTCACGCCCTCGGACACGTATTTCGTCTAGGCCCCGTTTAGAGGTGTGACAGATTGGTATCAGAGCCAAGGATATAGAGAACCAGGTAGAATATCTAGGTCTGGTTTATAACAAGTATGTGATCCTTACGTACTTTTATGTGTGCCTTATACGTGTTTTTGCTATGACATATACCTGAAAATCATTCTTCCTTGAGCATGCTATGATATGGGTTTATCTCTGCCCTGCGTTTATCGTTCCCTGCATTTATGTTGCTTTCCGTTTATATTTGTCCTTAAGCTTTATTTTGCTATGAGCTTACGTTTACCTCGCGTTTATCTTTTCTCAACATTTAAGTTGTCCTTACGTATATTTCCACACTTGTTTATATAGAAGTTGTCTATATAAATACTAAATTCTTTTCTAAGACATTATAAGTGACACAATGGTCTCTAAACTTCTCTAAGACATTGTGAATGGTACAATGGTCTCGTTTATTCTAAAACATCGTGAGTAATACGATGGACTTTAAAACTTTTCATGACTTTACATTATATCGTTTTACATAACTTTGAAAATTTTTGTAGTCTACCGACCCCACTAGCTATCTAACTATTCGACTCTAAAGACGACTTTGAACACCCGTCCCATACTGTTGAAACATCTATGTCTTCTCGTTACATCTCAATTTCTCTTACTTCTCGTAACTCCTAGGAGCATGCCGATTAATCCGTACACAACTTTTACCCATCACCTCATAACCTCTCATTTTTTGAAACACGACTTTTAAAATACGACTTATTTCATTTTCTTTACTCCATTCGATTTTAAAGTAAATACCGACATAAAGACAAGGAATGAGTTCTACGAGGATCGAGTGTGTTGTAACCCAACGAATTGCTAATGATATCGAAGCTAATATTGTCTATGAGGAAAGAATCTACATGGCTCGCGACTAAATAGATTAGGTCATACGTTAGGAAACCAAGGTGGTAAGGAATGCCAACAACAAAATAAATGACAAAAGGCCGTGAGAGCTTAAATTGCTAAACCAAATTACAAGGATGGATATGTAGCAAAATTTCCCTTCTACAACAAATGTAAGTTGCACCACACTGGACCATGCACTGTGAAGTGCAATAACTACAAGAGTGTTGGCCATGTGAGTAGAAATTGTAGGACACCCATTTTGATATTCAACTTAGAGGCCGTAGTGGCAAATTAGAAATCTGAACCATGCAAACCGTATTTAGGAGGTTAAACTTGTTGGAACTCTAACGCCGTCAAAGATAACGCTGATGTTTAAGGAGATATTTTTCCTTATCTAGTGAAACCTAAGTAGACTTAGACTGTAATCTCTAAGCGTTTTGCACAAGTACTTTCCTGTGAATTTCATGTATTGTGTGGATTTCCCTAAATCCTTTGTTTAATTTGTGTCATGACGATTTTGTCAGTTACACTTCAATTCTCTAGTAAATGTATGTAAGCTACTCCTTGAGTCTGTTACCGTCTTACAACCCATTTTACTATTATTATATAAACGGTCTTACTGTTATAAACTAACTGGATGGTATCCTATGAACTATTTTAGTGTCATCTTATAAACATAGTTGTTGTCGCGTTATGAACTATTTTACCACCAGTTTACAAACCGTTGCTGATAGCTTCTTATTTATTTTAACACCTTATAAACTATTTTGATATCATTTCATAAACCATTTTGTCAACATTTTATAATTATCCTACTATTACCTCATAACTTATCTGACTACCAATTGATGAACTAACTCGTTTCCATCTTATAACCTATTTTACGGTTAATTATAAACTCTTTTACTACCCTATTATAAATTACTTTGCAGTCATCTTACAAACTATTTCGTTGTCACCTCATGAATTGTTTCGTTGTCATTTATAAACTATTTTGGTGTCAATTTATGAACTATGTCTTCATAATCGTATGAACTACTTCGTGTCTTCTATAAACCATTATGTTGCCAATTTATAAACTGTTGGGTTGTCAACTCGTAAACCATTTGTTACCATTACATTATAAACCGTCACGTAACTTTCTCGTAAACTATTTTGTTATCATCTCATAAAACATTTCCCGTTATCTTACAAAATATCTTGTGTCGTTATATAAACTACCTTGTTTTCATTACCACGAACTATTTTGCTACCTTATAAACTATATCGTTTATACAGTATAAGATTCTTTTTTTTAACATAACATTAGTTTGACGAAATGAGCATTTTATTGTTAGTTCCTAAATTATGCATAGCCTGATCACCTATGTATAATTCAGGAAGGACCATGCTATGCCTGGATTAGTTACCATAATTTTTTTGTCAAATTACCCTTACGTTCCATCTCTATTTTCTTCCCTTCCTCTACATTGTTAACGAGATTATATTGTACTCGTGTTTTACTAATATTTTGCGTTTGTATTTATAACAACCCGTAATTTTCATTAATGTAATTATCCATCTATTAAATTAGATGCACTGTAATATCCATCTATTATATATATATATCACCTTTTTACAAGGAAATTTTTGCTTTATCTCATTATGCAACGTAACTTGCATCTCTAAAGTAAACGAGCTCACGCAACCTACCTATGCCAATTCTATCTATGTTTATATCATGTAAACATCCTAATATGTCAAGTCTATATCTTAATATCATTTTTACCAAGTACATTATCCATTTAACGTACTTTTCAAAACGTTATTTCAAAACAAGCATTAAACGTTAACGTTTATATCAAAACCCTAATTATATGTAATGTATACATATAAAATGAATGTGCAAGCCTTCAAGCATGTGTACAAGTGTATAATGCATGTTAGAACATCTTATTTTAGCTTATTCTAATAAGCTATAACCTGCAAATATCATTTGGAACCCTAAAATAAGCTTGCATGGCTTTTTGGACTTGATTTGTAAATTATTTCCATGCAAGGGGTATATATCGTAACTTTCTGAAATTTATAACTAAAGGGGCTGAAAATGTCATTATTCCAAAGTTATAACTATAAGGACCTATCTTGCCAAGTTCTAAAGTTAAAGGTTTAAATTATATATACTTTATATATAAAGGACTAAACTTGTAAAAGTTTATAAACCAAGGGTATATATTGCCATTTTTGCAAACTTGAAAATATATAATATAATATTTTTATATAAATTATAAAAATATATATTAATATTATAAAACTCGATTTTATTAAAACCCGACACATTAATCGTTATTAATCATCGATCGGCGCATTATAAAACAATTACGTTATATATTTAACGTAATTTATCATCGACTAACTTTTGAAGAAACTTAAAATCTTATCGTATCACGTTACTAGGGAGCTTCATGTAAGGAGTTTCATTTGGGTATACGTTTTGACGAGTTTGTTGGATTTACGATTTAAAGTGTCCTGGCTCCTCAAACGTTTACTACATGACCTCTGAATTATGATGGCCCGAACAGTGATACAATATTTTCATGAATCAAAGTAATACGTTAAACTTTATAAAGTTTTGAAACATAAACCATCACACTAAGACTTGACATATTACCCCAGGTTGCATGACGAAGCCGTTACTTTCGCTTTATATACTTTTGCTATCAATCAGATTTCCTCTGTTAAGGTGAGTTCATAGCCTCACATTTTAAATCTTCTAATGTTTTCATAAACCCGCGAGGGGGATACATGCTATAAACCATGAATACGAGTATTTTTCCAACTGTATGCTATCCTGATATATTATTGCCTAAGTCCTTACTTTTGCCATTAAGACCCCACTATCATGAACCGTTAATTACTTTTCGGAGTAAGCGCGAATGCTGTGAATAGATCTATTTGGGACTGAGCTTCCCCGTTGGTGTACCTATACTTTCTGGTAACCAAACGCACTTCATTTGAAACACTATGCGGGTGTTTGGCAAAGGCACCCGTTGGGGCAACTTATTGTGATTATTGATTATCTCAAGGTCTCGGTGCATGAGCTTAGGGCAATAATACTGTTTTCTATAATAATTATACTCATTGCAATTATTACACTTATGGGTGTATAACAACGTAACCCACTATTGAACTTGTATTCAAACTGTTTACTATAAACCTATGAATATCACTCAACCTTTGTGTTGACTTTTTAGCATGTTTATCTCAGGTAACTGAGCACCTTATGGCACGGAGTGGCACGGACTTGAAGATGGCTAAACTGTTATCATTCAAACTTTATGTTTTCATGTAGATTTTGGGACCTCTGTTTGTAAAAACTCTGATGAAATAATGAATGATAACTTATCTTTTAAAAACGTCTCTTTTGAGTCGTTTTCTATGATTATGACTGTTGTACTATGAAATAATACCCCAGATTAGCTTTCGCTGCTATATGTCAAAAATGGGGGTGTTATAGATTCGTATCAAGAGCCAAGGTTATAAAGAACAAGGTTGAAACCTTAACTATAACTACTTTTCTTTTTCCATCCAAGAAAGTCCCCCGTTCTACTACATCTTCTGGAATAGTATGTAAAGTACATAAATATTATACTATTATATAAATAACTTATGTTATTTACCACTGGGTTGTTAACAGAACGATGTCTTCTCCCAGCCACCCTACTTCCAATATTAAGGATGCCTTTTCCTCTAACTTTCTGGACTATGTCCCAGCTTCACCAGGAAAAACTTATTCTAGCTCTTCAAATAACTCATTTGGTTTAGTTCCAATAGCTTCACCAACTCTTTCACTTTTTCATGATGACCCCTATACGAAGGTCATGCATGCATACTATGCTAAAGAATCACCTATTCCACCAGCAACTATTGTGCCTCCATCTTCAATGCTATCTCCAATGTTTAATCCTTAAGAATTCTTTCTTCCTGAGGAATTATTGCCACTTAAGAAACGAGGTCGTGACCGGTCATCCTCCTCTACTTCTGCCCTACCTCAAGCATTTGAGATATGAGAAAGCTCTCGTAAGACAAGTCTAGAATGTCACGAGGAGCAAATTGAGGAAATTTTGAATCACCCAGATGAACTCTCTCTCTCGACCACATTGAGCACATAGAAGACAAAATAGAAGGTCTCGGAAATAGCCGGGTGATCATACAACAAGATTTTAACAATCTGGAAGCTGAACTCTGAGAGTCTTATACTCAAATTGCCTAACTTTAAAGAAATCAAATGGGAAATAATAGCAAGATTGCTCTGGCTCGCTTCAGGATTGCTAATCTAGAACAAATCATCGAAGAAATCCAAGTCCATCACCAAGCAGACAAGGAACTCTTCTGAATGCAATCTATGAACTCAAGAACAGTCAGGAATGACCATCGGACTACTAGATTAGATACTAGTTATAGCTTTTGATAGAACCTAGCCACGAGATGTGTGGTATAAATAACAACACTTGTCAAATTTTAACTATGTACAATACAAAGGCAAGTCGTTCATGATATAATATAATGGTGATCCCGTTTCATATTCATCCTGTGTTCTATATTTCATCTCCGTCTTCATCATTATGAATCATACCGTGACTTCTAAATAAATCATAGATACTTATTTGATACGAATTATCTATGATATCACTATTGTGACAATGTTTATTTTTGAACCTTACGCATTTTAAGGATATAATTGTGATATCATTCTTATTACGTGTTGTCTTATCTTGATAGAATGCGTCCCAAAAGGACATCAACATCTGAAGCACCAGCCATGACTTAGGTTGCCATCAGGAAACTAGTTGCTGACAGTGTTGCCACAGCTCGGGAAGCACAATCTGCAACAATGGCAAATGCTGACAATATCAATAGAAACACTAGAGAAAGAGAAGCTCCTATAGCAAGAAAGTGTAGCTACAAAGAGTTCATGAGCTGCCAACCTATCAATTTCAAAGGTACGGAAAGAGCTGTTGGACTTATCCGCTGGTTTGAGCGAACTAAATTAGTGTTTTCCCGTAGCAACTATACCGAAGACTGCAAGGTGAAGTTTGCTACTGGTACTTTAATTGAAAAAGCTCTATCCTGGTGGAATTCTTTTGCCTAACCTATTGGGATAGAAGAAGCTTACAAGATTACCTAGGTTGAATTCAAGAAGCTTTTGATAAAGAAATACTATCCTCGAACTAAGGTCCAGAAGATGGAAGATGAATTTTACCATCTGACTATGAAGGGGAATGATCTCAAGACATATGTGAGAAGATTCCAGGAATTAGCAACCTTATGTCCCACTATGGTGCCAGATTCTGAGAAAATGATAGAAGTTTTCATCAGTGGATTGCCTCGAAGTATTGAAGGGAATGTTACCACCTCTAAACCTCAAAATCTAGAGGAAGCCATTAACATAGCCCAGAGGCTAATGGATCAGGTAACAAAGCACACTCCGGTGCAAGTATCAAGTAATCACAAACGAAAGTTTGACGACATAAAAACTTTCAATAACAACAACTACCGTAACATCAACACCAACAACCGCTATAATAATCACCAACCACAACAGAACAGAAGACATGAAACCTTCAGGTCTTATGCTGTCACCCCAACTGAAAACAATGGGTATATTGGAAACCGTCCCTTGTGTAAGAAATGCACTCTGCATCACACAAGACCTTGCACTGTTAAGTGTAATACTTGTAACAAGGTGGGCCATCTGACCAAGAACTGCAGAAACAAGGGGCCAGCCACTGGAAGTAATCTGCTACTAGTGACAGTTACTTGTCATGCCTGTGGAGAGAAAGGGCATTATGCAAATCAGTGCCGAAAGACCACCACCAACAATGCCCAGGGAAGAGCCTACATGTTGAGGGATAGGAATGCTCACCAAGACCCGAACGTAGTCACATGTATGTTCCTTCTAAATCAACATCTAGCTAGAGTATTATTTGATTCTGGAGCCGATAAAAGCTTCGTATCCATATCTCTTGCCTCTATGCTAAATATTCTATCTATTACAATAGATACCTTTTACAATATCGAAATGGCTGTCGAAAACTTAGTGAGCACAAACACCGTTATTCAGGGTGCAACTCTGACTTTGTTAAACCAACCTTTCGAAATTGATCTTATGCTGATCAAACTCGGTAGTTTCGACGTCGTCATTGGTATGGATTGGCTATCCAAGTATCATGCTAGAATTATTTATGACGAGAAAGTCATCCACATCCCAATCAACGGTGAAACTTTGATCATCCGAGGTGACCAAAGTAAAACCCAACTAAGTCTCATATCCTGTATAAAAACCAAAAGATATATATCCCGAGGTTGTCAAGTTTTCGTAATCCAAGTAATGGAAAAGAAGTCAGACGAGAAAAGACTAGAAGATATCCCAGTAGTCAGAGAATTCCCAGAAGTTTTTCCTGAAGATCTACCTGGCCTTCCTCCCGTTCGCCAAGTAGAATTCCAAATCGATCTAATTCCAGGAGCGGCACCTGTAGCCCGAGCACCTTATAGATTAGCTCCTTCAGAAATGCAGGAACTATCTAACCAACTTCAAGAGTTAGCAGACCGAGGTTTTATCCGACCAAGTACTTCACCCTAGGGAGCTCCTGTCTTATTTGTCAAAAAGAAAGACGGATCTTTTAGGATGTGTATCGATTACCGGGAGTTGAATAAACTTACCGTAAAGAATCGTTACCCATTACCCAGGATTGATGACTTATTTGACCAACTTTAAGGTTCGAGTGTCTACTCGAAGATTGACTTAAGATCAGGCTATCATCAACTGAGAGTCAGGGATGAAGATATTCCCAAGACTGCTTTCAGAACAAGATACGGACACTATGAATTTCAAGTGATGCCATTTGGTTTAACTAACGCGCCTGCTGTATTCATGGATCTCATGAATCGTGTATGTAAACCATACTTGGATAAATTTGTGATAGTGTTCATTATTCTCATCTACTCTCATAACAAAAAAGAGCACGCAAATCATCTGAGAATAATCCTAGAATTACTCAAGAAAGAGAAGTTGTATGCCAAGTTCTCCAAGTGTGATTTCTGGATTCATATCGTGCAATTTCTTGGACACTTAATTGATAGTCAATGACTTCATGTTGACCCGCCAAGATTGAAGCAGTCAAGAATTGGACATCTCCTACTACACCCACAGAAATACGTCAATTCTCAGGACTCGCCAGTTATTATCGGAGATTTATTAAAGATTTCTCGAAGATTGCAAAGTCTTTGACTGAGTTAACCCAGAAAAACAAAAAGTATATCTGGGGAAAAGACCAAGAGTCGGATTTTTAACTACTAAAATAGAAGCTATGTAAAGCTCCAATCTTAGCATTACTAGAAGGAAATGATGATTTTGTTGTTTACTGTGATGCATCCCATCAAGGTCTGGGAGCGGTGTTAATGCAAAGAGAGAAGGTTATTGCATATGCATCCCGACAACTTAAGCATATTGAAGAAAACTATACCACTCATGATCTTGAATTAGGAGCAGTAGTGTTCTCTCTTAAAATTTAGAGACACTATCTGTATGGCACCAAATGTATTGTGTTCACTGTTCATAAAAGTCTTCAGCATATCCTTGATCAGAAAGAGTTAAACATGAGACAACGTCGTTCGCTAGAATTGCTTGTAGATTACGATTGTGAAATTCGCTACCATCCTGGAAAGGTAAATGTCGTAGCAGATGCCTTAAGCCAGAAGGAACGAATCAAACCACTTCGAGTTAGATCATTAGTTATGACCATTCATCCAAAATTACCCTCACAAAATCTCAAAGCCCAAACTGAAGCACTTAAAGAAGAAAACATCAAGGCTGAAAACTTACGAGGAATGGACAAATCATTTGAAATACGTCCTGATAGAACCCGATGTATCAAGAATCGAAGTTGGTTACCAATCTTTGGTAATCTGAGAGACTTGATCATGCATGAGTCCTATAAATCAAAGTATTCCATTCACCCAGGTTCTGACAAGATGTATCGGGATCTAAAGAAACTTTATTGGTGGCCTAACATAAAGGCAATCATCACTGAATATGTTGGTAAATGTTTGACATGTTCTAGACTTAAGGCAGAATATCAGAAGCCATCCGGCTTACTGGTACAACCAGAGATTCCTATGTGGAAGTGGGGGAGAATAACAATGGATTTCATCACAAAACTACCCAAAACCTCAAATGAACATGACACAATCTAGGTCATTGTCGATCGTCTTACCAAATCCACACATTTCATCCCTACCCGAGAGACAGATAGTATGGAAACCCTTACAAGGTTATACGTCAAAGAAATAGTCTCCCGGCATGGAGTGCCAATATCTATCATTTCAGATCGTGATAGTCATTTCACGTCCAGATTCTGGCAATCATTACAAAGTGCTTTGGGTACTCAATTAGACATGAGTACTGCATATCATCCTGAAACTGATGGGCAAAGTGAAAGAACCATCCAAACACTCGAAGACATGCTTTGAGCCTTTGTTATAGATTTTGGAAAAGGATGGGAAAAACACTTACCATGAGTAGAATTTTCTTACAATAACAATTACCATGCCAATATTAAGGCAGCACCATTTGAGGCACTTTATGGTCGAAAGTGCAGATCACCTGTTTGCTGGGCCGAAGTTGGAGATGTTCAACTGACGGGACCAGAAATAATCCATGAAACCACTGAAAAGATAGTGCAAATTCGACAACGCTTGCAAGCTGCAAGAGACCAGCAAAGAAGTTATGCCAATATAAGACGAAAGCCTCTAGAATTTCAATTTGGAGATCGTGTTATGTTAAAAGTATCACCTCATAAAGGAGTCATTCGATTCGGAAAACGAGGAAAGCTTAACCCTCGGTACATTGGACCATTCAAAGTCCTTGAACGGATTGGCCCAGTGGCATATAAACTTGAGCTTCCTGAAGAGCTCGGTAATATCCACAATACCTTCCACGTTTCTAATCTAAAGAAATGCTTATCTGATGAATCCCTTGTCATTCCAATGAAAGAGCTTCGACTCGATGACAAACTCAACTTTGTGGAAGAACCAATGGAGATCATGGATCGAGAAGTCAAGTAACTGAAGCAAAGTCGTATTTCTATAGTCAAAGTAAGATGGAACTCTAAAAGAGGACGATAATTTACATATGTACGTCGATAAAGCAAATTCATAGCAAAGAAATCCACATCTATTTTCAAACATCACTTCCGGCCCCCCAACACACTAAATCTCAGAACGAGATTTTCTATGTAAGGAGGGATAAGCTATAACAAGCCCTATATTTCATCATGTAAAAACCATCCTAATAAATTAGATACACTGTAATATCCATCTATTATATGTACCACCTTTATACAGGGAAATTTTTTGCTTTATCTCATTATGCAACGTAACTTGCATCTCTAAAGTAAACGAGCTCACGCAACCTCTACCAATGTCATCTATATCTATGTTTATATCATGTAAACATCCTAATATGTCAAGTCTATATTTTAATATCATTTTTACCAAGTACATTATTCATTTAACGTACTTTTCAAAATGTTATTTTAAAACAAGCATTAGACGTTAACGTTTATATCAAAACCCTAATTATATGAAATGTATACATATAAAATGAAAGTGCAAGCCCCTAAAAAAGTATTAATACACAACTTTTGAATATCTTTTCCCTCCTAAATCAAGTTACAACTTTCTAAAGCTCAATGTATAAATCATCAAAGCACGAATTCAAACTTTCCCATTTTTCCTCCATTCTTCTTAACGATTTTATACCATATTTAAACACATGTTACAAGCTCCTAATACACAACATGTAAACCCTAATTATCCTAATCCTAAACCCTAATACATGTTTTAAAAACCCTAAACCCTAAATGAAATCCTAAAACCCTAATTACACTTTAAAACCTTAAAATTAAATCCTAAACCTTAATCCTTAATCCTAACACTAAACCTTAATCCTAAACCCTAATTTATCTCTAAACCTAACCCTAATCCACGAATTAAAACCCAAAAACCCTAACCCGAAATAAAATGAACCCGACACCCCTTTTTATCCATTTTTAACCCATATTTAGCCAAGCTAGCATCCTACCACCTCTATGACATCACCACCATGTCACCAAGCAGCCTACCAAGCACCTCCATCACCACCTTGGCCACCAAGTTTGTCTCATCACCTCCTTGTCACTCCATAGTAGCCGAACCCCCCTACAACCTTCCACCTTGCATTGCTACACCTCCATAGCCCACAATACTCATTCCTAGCTGCTATTAGTCATCTATCTACAACACTTGGACACCACACCAAGGAAACTTGGGCACAAAGGCTCATTCGAGCCCTATAAATAGCCGATACCCCCAAACCATTCAAACACACCTCAAAACTCAATATAAATAACAATGGAGTCTTAAAGCATATCAAGAAGTATCAAGTGAAGCCCCAAGATCAGAATAGAAGCCAAGAATCAAGAGAAAAGAACCCTTGAAGTCATTATTAAGCGTACGAACCTGAAAACCCCATTTCGACCCATTTTAGCTCAAGTAATCTCAAAATCTTGGTCAATAAGCTTATAATCTGTATTAGAATGTTCATAATACTCTTAAGATCATATATGAACCCTTGTTAAAGCCTTGAATCCTCAAACCCACGTGTTTTTTTATTAAAACCCTAAAAATGACCCGTTTTGATTTTCTAGCTAACGAATCTTTTTTCTAAACTTTTGTTACGTTAAAACATCTTATTTTAGCTTATTCTAATAAGCTATAACCAGAAAATATCATTTGGAACCTTAAAATAAGCTTGCATGGCTTTTTGGACTTGATTTGTAAATATTTTCATGCATAGGGGTATATATCATAAATTTCTAAAATTTATAACTAGAGGGGCTAAAAATGTCATTATTCTAAAGTTATAACTATAAGGACCTATTTTACCAAGTTCTAAGTTTAAAGGTTTAAATTATATATACTTTATATATAAATGACTAAACTTGTAAAAGTTTATAAACTAAGGGTATATATTGCCATTTTTGCAAACATAAAAATATAAAATATAATATTTTTATATAAATTATAAAAATATATATATTAATATTATAAAACCCGATTTTATTAAAACCCGACACATTAATCGTTATTAATCATCGATTGATGCATTATAAAACAATTACGTTATATATTTAACGTAATTTATCATCGACTAACTTTTGAAGAAACTTAAATCTATCGCGTATCATGTATACTATGGATCTTCATGTGAAGGAGTTACATTGGGTATACGTTTGACAGTTTTGGCTGATTTTACAAATTTAAAGTGTCCAGGCTCTCAAATGTTAACCTACATGACCTCTTAATTAATGATGGCCCCGAAACAGTGAAACAATATTTCTATAAATTAATAAATTAAAGTAATACGTTAAACTTTACAAAAGTTATTGAAACATAAACCAACACACAAAGACATGACATATTAACCCCAGTTGCGTGACTAAGCCCCTTTACTTATACAGTTAAATACTTTTGCCGTCAAATTCAGATATCCCCTATTATGGTGAGTTTCATATAGCCACCTTTAAATCTTACTAAAGTATTCATAAACCCAGCGAGGGGGATACATGCTATAAAACCATGAAATAACGAGCATTTTTATATCCGAACTGTATGCTATCTCTGATATATTATTGCACCAAGTCCCTACTTTATGCCATTAGACCTCCACTATAAAAACCAGTTATTACTCTTCAGAGTAACGCGAATGCTGAGAATAGATCTAATTGGGACTGAGCTCCCCCGTTGGTAGTAACCTATACTTTTCTGGTATCTAAACGAACTTCACTTGAAAACACTATGCGGGTGTTTGGCAAAGGCACCTGTTATATATATCATTATTGATATATACACAAGTCAGTTTGAGTGCCATGAGCTTAGACGCAATAATACTGTTTTCTATAATAATTGTACTCATTGTAATTATTACACTTATGGGTGTATAACAACGTAATCCACTATTGAACTTGTATTCAAACTGTTTACCCTAAACCTATGAATTTCACTCAACCTTTGTGTTGACCTTTTTAGCATGTTTATCTCAAGTAATTGAGTAACTTATGGCACGGACTTGAAGATGACTAAACTGTTATCATTCAAACTTTATGTTTTCATGTAGATTTTGGGACCCCTGTTTGTAAAAACTCTGATGAAATAATGAATGATAACTTATCTTCTAAAAACGTCTCTTTTGAGTCATTTTCTATGATTATGACTGTTGTACTATGAAATAATACCCCAGATTAGCTTATGCTGCTATATGTTAAAAATGGGGGTGTTATATCCTGTGTGATGCAGGGTGCATCGTTTACACAAGGGAAGGTTTCCAGTATACCTACTGTCTTTAGTTGGGCTGGCAGCATAAGCCCTGACGGCTTCTTCCCTTCTATTCTGTTGTTGGTGGTGATCATTGTTGTGGTGGTGGTTGTTGTTGTTGTTGTTGTTGCAGTTATTGTGGTAGTTGTTGTTGTTGGTGAAGGTTCTTCTATCATCAAACTTTCGTTTGTTATCATTGGTTCCTTGCATAGAACCATGCTTTGTTACCTGATCCATTAGCCTCTAGGCTATGGTAATTGCTTCCTCCAAAGTTTGAGGCTTTGAAGCGGTAAAATTTCCTTCAATACTGTGGGGTAATCCCCCGATGAAGACTTCCATAAGTTTCTTAGAATTTGGTACCATAGTTGGATATAAGACTGCCAACTCCTAGAATCTTCTAACGTAAGTCTTGAGATCATTCCATTTTACAGTTTGGCTATACAATTCATCCTCCATTTTCTTAACCTTAGTTCGAAGATAATACTTCTTTGTTAAGAGCTTCTTCAATTCAGACCAGGTGGTCTTGTAAGCTTCCTCTATTCCAATAGGCTGGGCGAATGAATTCCACCAGGACAAAGTGTCTCGGTCAGAGTACCAGTAGCAAATTTCACATTGTTGTCCTCGGTACAGTTACTGAGGAGAAATACCATTTTAGTTCGTTCAAACCAGTGGATGAGGCCAACAGCCCCTTCCGTACCTTTGAAATAGGAAGGTTGGCAGTTCATAAACTCTTTGTAGCTACATTTTCTAGCTACAAGAGTTTCACCTTCTCGGGTGTTCCTATTGGTATTGTTTGCATTTGCCATGGTAGCAGCTTGTACCTCCAAAGCTGTAGCAACACTATTAGCAACTAGTTTCCTGATGGCGGCCTGAGTCATGGCTGGTGCTACAGATATTGATTTCCTCTTGGGAGACATTCTATCAATATTTACATGACAACACAAAATAAGAATCCATACAATGATATAGTCATATCACAAGTCATTGTATAATAATCAAAATTTTCATACATAGTGATATTGAAATCATTTGACATAGATTTTTATTCGGTACAAGTTCTAACAAAGAAATACACATCCATTGATATTACATTGCAGGATATAACGGAAAATTTTAGAATCTAAGACTTCCATAGATGAGCACTCTAACAAGCATCTGACTTATTAGGTTCCTCGGGGACTAGTTCACTTCCCAGTGGTCGCGATATGATCTACAATGAGTTATCTAACTCCGCAAAGATAAACTCATCAAAGGGATAGTCTGGTGGTAGTGTAGTTGACCTGACCGGTGATGAAGATCCTACTGATGAAGACGGAGATGATGGAATGGGTGATCCAACAGGAGGGTCAGTGTCTCTAGGTGGTGTAGGTGGTATTATATGTTTAATATCTTGAGCATTAATCATAGCCATGATATCTGGATACAAAGGTTCGAGAAAACCTGGTGGTAAGAGTGCCATAGTAAACTGAATACATAAAGATACAATACATGAATGATCATAATACAGGATATAGGATAGATAACCACAACATACTTAAATCTATATCATGAAACAGCAAGGTATAACAGAATCACAACCACATATGTCATAAATAACTTGTCAAAATATATTACATAACAAAATATTGCAAGTGTCGATATTTATGCCACACATCCCGTGGTTGGATTTGAAACAAAAACTGTAAATGACAAGGATCTAGTCTAGTAGCTTGATGGTCCTTCTTTGTGGTTCTTGAGCTCATGGGTCGTGTCCAGAAGACTCTTCCTGTCTGATCGGTGGCAAACCTGGATATCCTCGATGAGTATCTCTAGAGTGGAAATCCTGACGCGAGTAAGAACTATCTCATCATCATGCTTTATCTGCTCTCTCTGAAATCTAGCAATCTGAGTACAGGCTTCTTGAAGCTCTGTCTCTAGTCTGTCAAAATCTGGCTGTATGATTACTTGGCCTTCAACAAGACCTTCTATACCATACTCAATCTGCTCAATGCGTTCAAGGGGAAACTCATCTAAGTGATTCAAAATAGTATTGATCTGTTCTTCCTGGCGCTCCAGACGCATCATAAGGGTAAGAATGGTGGGTTGTTGAGCCGCAGCAGTCTGAGAATTCTCTCCAATCTCAAATACTCAAGGTGGGACAGAAAGATCAGTAGGGGAAGATGGTGGTGATAGGAAGTGGGCTCGTTTCCGAGGCGGCATAATCTCCTCGGGGACAGAGTCTTGGGGATGAGATAATGGTTATGATGGTACTACTAGAGGTGAAGGCAAAGCAGGTGGTGAAGCAATATGAGCTTGTGGTGCACGTACTCTCTTCCGGGTTGTATGAATGAAAGTCATACCATTAGGGTGATACCTAAATGGCTGCATGAAAGGTTTAGGCTCATAAGGTTGTAGAAGTCGGGCCTTTCTACAGGGACAAACTAGTGCAGGTGGTGGTGGAATTGTGGATGAGGATAATGAATCGGATGATTCCTCATTAGTGGCATAATACGATCGTCTGATCTGCATATACGGATCATCGCGAAAAGGTATGATAGATAGTGGGGCTGAACGATCCTCAGATAGATCCTCTGGGTCAGACTCAGTTTTGGAGTCAGAAGAGGTGTTCCTCGGTGAGGCTGGGGAATAGTCTGGTGAAGCCGGGGTGTAGTCTATAGAGGAAAAATCACCCTCAACATCGAAATCATATAAGATGATAATAGGATGGGTGGATATAGACATAACTCTGTAACAACCCAGTGGAAATAAACATAAATCATTTATATTTAACTAACAATTATGTATCATCTGCTAAGCAAATCTCTTACACATAATGTTTAGTAAAAATGTAGTGGCACGGAGGACTTTCTTAGATGGAAAAAGTAGTTATAGTTTAGGTTTTAACCTTGTTCTCTATAACTCTGGCTCTTGATACCAATCTTTAACACTCCGATATTTCAACATAGCAGGGAAAGCTAAATTGGGGTATTACTTCATGAATCAACAGTCATAATCATAGAAAATGACTCACAAAGAGACGTTTTGGAACATTTAGCTATCATTTAATAATATATCAGAGTTTTACAAAAGGAGGAACCAAAATAGATATAAAACATAGTGCTTGAATGATAACAGGTTTGGACGTCTTCAAGTCCATGCCACTTCATGCCTTAAACTGCTAATTGCCTGAGATAAACATGCTAAAAGGGTCAACATAAAGGTTGAGTGAAATTCACAGGTTTATAATATAATAGTTGAATACAAGTTAACATAAATGGTAATAATTGCATAATTACAATTATTACGGAAAACGGTATTATTTCACTAAGCTCGTGACACTCAAACATTAACATGGAAATCATATCAATGATATTTAAGGAACAAATGTCCTTTTGGAATGGTAATTTGCTAATTACCTATTTTTCTCAAATATTGTGCACTTGGTTACCTTACTGTTAAACACAAACGGGATTCGTCAATCCCGATAGATCTATCCACATATATTCGCGTTCACGTTACAGTGATTAATGGTTCATGATATAAGGGACATTAGAAATGGAGGTAACTTAGGCAATAATATATCAGGATAGCATACATTTAGAAAATACTTATATTCATGATTTATAGCATGTATCTCCCCACGAGATTTGGAAATACTTGTATTCAAATGGAAGTAAACGGCTTCATCACGCATCCTGGGTTAATATGTCAGGTCTTAGTTCGATTGTTTATATTTCAAAACTTTATTTCATAAAGTTTAACGTGAATAGTTTTTGGTTTATTAGTTTGTGAAAAATATCGCATCACTGTTCGGGCTATCATAATCTAGAGGTCATGTAGTAAACGTTTGAGGAGCTAGGATACTTTAAATCGTAAATCCAGCAACTCGTCAAAATGTCTACCCAAATGAAACCCCTCACATGAAATTCCCTATTAACGTGCTACGTTTATAATTTAAGTGGGAGAATACAAATGATAGGATTTTATCTTTTTAGGTTTCTCCAAAAGTTAGTGGATGATAAATTATGTTAAATATATAACATAACTTGTTTATAAGTGTTTCGATCGATAAATGAAACGCTAGGTGTGTCGGGTTTTAATAAAATCAAGTTTTATAACGTTTAAATACATTTTTGTTTATTAATATGAAAATGTTATGCTTTATATCCTTATAATTTCAAAAATGGCAATATATACCCCTTGGTATAAATAGTTTTACAAAACTAATCCTTTTCATTTTATATTTAAATGAATTTATTAATTTAACCCCAAAATTAGAGTTTTTGCAAAACAGGTCCATGTAGTTTAAGTTTAGGATATTTACAGTTTTGGCCCAAAAAGTATACAAGTTTCAAAGCTTATAAAAATGATAGTATAGCTTATTTAAATAGCTTTTAAGATCAGCTTATAGCTTATAGGAATGCAAAAATGATTTTTAAAGCTTTAAAGGGCACGTTTGATTTAGGAAAATCAAACGAATGAGTTTATGGTTCAAGGGCTTATACAAGCGATTATAAAAGATGTATTTAGAGCTTATTGGTTCAAATAAGCTTTAGCTAGCTTACTGATGAAGTTCGAATGGGTTTAGGGTCTAAAAATTGTTTAAATGACTTGGTATGGATCGAGTAGTCCTTGGAGATGAATCAAGAACCCTTCTATCTTACACCTTGGTTCCTTCCTTGGCTTATACTCCTTCCTTTCTCTTATTTGTCTCGAAATAGGTCAAGAACAAGTGAAAGTGTTTGATAAAATTGTGTGTTGTGAGAATGCGTGTGTGGTTCGAGTATTTATAGGACAAGGAAGTGAAGATTGTTAAGTCTTGCATCCTTATCAAGGTGTAATGACTAATGGAAGCTAGGTTTCTAGCTTAGAAAGGTGTATGGTGATGTAGTGACTAATGGAAGCTAGTGTTCTAGCTTAAAGAGGTGTAAGGTGGTGGGAGGGGTTCGAATAACCAAGGAGGTGACAAGGTGGTGACAAGGTGGTAGTTTGGTGTCGACTTGGTGGTGAAAGGGTTATGACAAGGTGGTGAGTCATGGTGGAGAAAATCAATCTTGATCTTAGCTTGTTTAATAGCTAGTTCAACTAGTTAGGGCTTCGGTTAGGGTTTTGTTTGGTTTGTACAAGCATGAGGTGGAGTGGAGGGAAGAAATAATTCAAATGTGGTGCTTGGAATAGTTGTAACTTATGCGTAAAGGATGGTACAAATGGCTTATAAGAATTTGGAGGGAAATGGTTTAAATCTTGTGCATGGTTAACTTGTACGTACACCTTATTGGTTAGTATATTTGGATTGCTTGTAAAATACATGTGGTTAGGGTTTAGGTATAAACTTTAACGTGTAAAATCCTTTTTATGTTAAACGTTTTGGATGGTAGGTTAAATAAATAATGTACATGGTAAAATGGATATTAGAACGTATTACTTGACATATTACAATGTTTACTTGACATAAACATTAATGGAGTTGGTGTTGGTAGGTGCGTGAGCTCGTTTATTTGGAAATGTAAATTATGTTACATAATTGAATGGAATATCAAATACATTGATATAAAAAAAATATCCGTGAAAATGGTTGTATTAAATAGAATAAGTGGAATATTACCTTAAAATAATATTGTGGAAAATTGTCAGTTGTTATAAAAAAAATGAGAAAGAAAGATAGTCGGTTCATTGAGCCTATATCGAAGACATTGTATGAAAGGATCGATTATTCGTTGATACGTACAAAAATCAACGATGTAAAGTATTGTAAAAAGTGGCCGATATCACCACTTAACTTGTAAAGTATGTAAAGTTCAGGGATGTAAGGGAAGTTGACTGTTATGGGAACGCCAACTTAGGTTGTCATTGTCATCTTATTATCGAGACGCTTGTTTATATGTTCAAATCTTTGTCATGGAACGATCGAGAAAGTTACTAGCAACCGCACCCTATTTGTTGGCTTTAATTTATTTGTTTTGTGATTTTTATTTAACAGCCATTTTACTTCTCTTTCCTGATAACTAACCTTAGGATCTACCCAAATGAGGATGTGTACGAGCATGGATGTTTATTCCGTCATTATGGCCATGTATGCATGTCTCAGCTGCCTTGTTTGACGTCGACCTTCAGTGAAAGTCAGAAGCTCCATACCCTATATCGTTCTTTATCCTAACCGCTGGTTAAACACGAACAGGGATGTGTTTCGATCGTATATGTCTATTCTGTCATTACGGCCGTGTATGTATGGTCCAGCTGCCTTGTTGGTGTGGTACTTATAGTGAAAGACTGATTGAGTGATCAACCCTAAGCCTACTAATAAATACCCAATTTACCTTTTGACTTGTTACTCCTTAGCTCTAGAGGTGAAGATGTGTATCCTTGCCAAGTCTATGATACGAAGCTAATCATGACCGAGCAAATGAGCGTACCACTAAAATGTTACACCCTAGATTAGTTGAGTGATCTCAGTGTTTTCATTCTTATATTTCGTGAGGAGCTTGGTTTTGTACAGGTGGTTAGAACGAAAAAAGTGCTTAACAGTAAAAATCCTTAACCTCGGTTGGGATACATTTTCAAAAACCTTTCTAAGTCTACTTGAGGACAAGTAGGATTCAAGTGGGGGGATATTTGATATCATTAAATAACGTCATATTTTACTATCATTTATCCCATACATTTTCCCCACTTTTATATAATTATTGCAAGATATTAGTACTTAATTACTTAAAGTTTACAATTGTAGTAATTCTGGAGTAACTTGTGAAGACGAAGCTAAAAGGCGCAATTCTGGAGCTAAAATGAAGACATTTGAAGAAAACTATTAACTGCTACTATACGCCGTATCCAGCAAATAAGATACGGCGTATCAGCGCCAGCTCATCACAAGAATACGCGTAAAGATCAATTCCCTATTCGGCGTATCACTCATCATCTATACGCCGTATGCACAGCTGGTCATCAGTCAAAGGTTTCAATTAATGAGATTAATGGTGATTATTCCTGATTGATTTGATCTTATCGCGAACTCTAATGAAATTAACCCTATACGCCGTATACACCTATCTCTATACGGCGTATCTAGGCAATTTTCAGACACTATAAATACGAGGCTCAAAAACGAGTTTCAGTGTGCAATATCATATTCTCTGTATAGTATACTACTGAAGTCGAATTTCTCAAGCCAAAAAGAGCAGCCAAGGTCGAGCACCACTCTTAATTCCATAGAAGACATCTTGTAATTCTTACTTTCTTAATCATTTGATTCTTAATTGTTTGATCACGCTTGTATGATTACAATGATTGTAGGATAATACCCTCGGGTATTAGCCATGTTTATGAAGATTAGAATGTTTGGTGTGTCTTAATTCCGGCTTGCTTAATTTATCATTGTTGTTTAATTATGTTTATCGCCTCATACTTATTTATGTGCCCGTACATGCGACCTATCATTCAACTGGGTCTAGTGAGACTTGACCAGTAATCTAGATGCCGGGATAGCTCTCCATGTTGTGTTTTATATGCTCGGAACAATAGGATCACAAATGACACCTTGTCTTTACCCTTTGATTATGAGCTTAGTTGGACCGGCAGGTGACCCGATAATTGTTCAGCGATCATGTTCTTAATTAATTGGTAATGATTTTGGTGGTGGACTACTGACATATAATACAACATCAAGCAATAAGTGGGTAAAGTCCCGATGGGCTAAAGTATTGACAGGATCATCACTGCTTTAATTCCCTATGATAAATTATAATTAGACTATTAAATGCTTTATGCGGATGCGTTAATCGTGACAGGATTGTTTGCATCTAGGTCTTAGGAAGAAGAACTGCCTAAGTCTTAAGAATGATATGCCGCCTCGAAATAAGCAGCCATTGCACTTAATTAAACAAATCAACATTTAATCAGATTGAACATGGTTAATACAGTTTTCTATTATTTGGCTCGTACCGCTCTTTTGACTTGTGTATATTTGCTTTAGTGTTTATTGTGCTTAGAATCGATATTTGTCACCGTTAACCTGTGCCAGTCTCTCAGGCTGAAAACCCCCTAATTACCTCTAGTAAATGTGTACAGCATATGTTTAACTAGTAATTAGACTAATTTAGATAGATTAAAATACTGATAGAATATTAGGTTAATATTCGCTCTTAGTGTTCGACACCCTACTTACCGTGAAGCTACATCTTGACCAGGTACACTGCCTGTTAGAGTGTTGTTTTGTGGTTTGTTGGCTAAATATAAATGTAAAACTTGATAATAACTAAATCACTACACCACGACGACACACATCAAGGAGAATGAAAGGAGGAAAGGGGTATCTAATGTGGGAAACCATAGTGTTAAAACTAATGATAGATGGCAGGATGTGGGAAGGCTAAATAGAAATGGGGTTGGTACTATTAGGAATGAGGGGAAGCAGTACAATGGGAATGAGTTTGGGTATAGAGGTTGGTATAATGGTAGCGGCAGAGGTAGCTTTAATGGCAGAGGTGGTATGAATGGAAGGGGAGGTGTATATCAAAGAGGTGGTAATGTAGGTGTTGGCAGTAAGTATGTGTCGGTAAAAAATAAGATGCAGGTTGTGGATGATGAGAAGGGTGGTGATGCTATGAAGGATAAGGGGAAAACATTACTGAGTCTAATAAAGGGAGTGGTCAGAATCTATGTAGTAAGAATGTGATGAATGTGAAGAATAGTTTTAGTGTGTTATCTGATGAAACTGTGGAAATTGGTGGTGATGAATGGGTTCAAATGAAGGGAAAAATTAACTTAGCGTGTGATTTGGGAATGCACATCGGGGAAAGTGTAAAGTGTAGGTGGTCAAAAGACTTGGTTAAATACTAAGAAGATAAATGTAAGGCTAAAGCTAGAACTAATATTGTTGAGGCTTTAAGGTGGAGGATTTCTAAGATGCAAAAAGACATTAGTTTTGGGCATACTAATGTATCTAAGGTGGCTAATGAGGAAGCTGAAAAAGAGTGTGTTGTGCTTATGAAGAAGGAAGGAATAACTCTGAATCAAGCATTTTTGAAGGTGTATGATGAAAAATACAAGTTAAAGTGGATGATATGATTAAAGATAATGAGTGGGACTGACCTATTGATTGGGATGACAGATTTGGTTGGATAAAAAGGGAATGGAGAAAATGCGCACTATTAGAATCATCCTCCTTTAATCAAGACATTAGTAACCTCCCCAAACCCGTAATCCCAATCAATAGGCCAGTCCCACTCATTATCTTTAATCATATCATTAACTTTAGCCTTAAGACACATATTGGCTCAATCATTTCAGTATTGAAAAACAGCTCCACTTCAGCCTTCTGCTATTCCAACCTCCAATCATTGAACCTCATAAGCTCTCCCCTATAGATTTCATCATATACCTTCAAAAATGCTTGATTCCTAGTTATTCCTTCCTTCTTCATAATCATAACACACTGTTTTCCAGCTTCCTCATTAGCCACCTTAGATACATTAGTATTCCCATAACTAATGTCTTTTTGCAGCTTAGAAGTCCTCCACTTTAAAGCCTCAACCATATTAGTTCTAGCTTTATCCTTACATTTATCTTCATAGTATTTAACCAAGTCTTTTGACCACCTACACTTTTCACTTTCCCCAATCTGCATTCCCAAATTACACGCGAAGTCAATTTTTCCCTTCATCTGAACCCATTCATCACCACCAATTTCCACAGCTTCATCAGATAACACACTAAAACTATTCTTTAAATTAATTACATTCTTACTATTTACATTCTGAACACTCCCTTTACTAGACTCAGTATCGTTTTCCCCTTATCCTTCATAGCATCACCACCCTTCTCATCCATAACCTGAACATCATCCACAACCTTCACAACCTGTATCTTATTTTTCACCAACACATACTTACTGCCAACACCTACATTACCACCTCTTTGATATACACCTCCCCTTCCATTCATACCACCTATGCCATTAAAGCTACCTCTACCGCTACCATATACCAACCTTTATACCCAAACTCATTCCTATTATACTAGTACCAGCCCCATTTCTATTTAGCCTTCCCACATCCTTCCGTCCATCATTAGTTTTAACACTATCGTTTCCCACATTAGATACCCTTTTCATCCTTTCATTCTCCTTCTCACTTTTTCCCTCCGAAGTTCTTTCCCAACTATTACAATTCTTGTGCTCATAACCAAACACCCTGCAATGTGTACATAGTGGTGGTTTCCAAGCATACTCCACCGTTAAAGTCATCGATTTTCCCAAACTACTATGACATAACTCAATACTGTCCATTAGCTCCTTAGACGCATCAACTTCCACTAAGACTCTCGCAAAACTGGCTCTCCCGTACGTCCTCTCACACATGGAAGCTGTAATTATGTTCTGTTCATGATGATTGGGTTACCTATACTACTCGCTAACCTACTAATTCCATGTGTATTTCATGCCTCCAATGGAACATTTATAATTTTGACCCATATCGGCACCTTAGAAGGTTCAGGTTTCTCCATACACAATCCCGCCTCCCATTTTTGCACAAACAACGGTTTACCCTCAACTAGCCAAGGACCATTCTCAACAACATAATTTATACCGTCTACTGATCTAAACTTCAGAAAGGAAAGCCCACACTCATTCGTAATGATCTTGGCAAGCTGATGAGACCTCTACATCCTCCTTAAATGCCCTAATATCTCAGCATTAATCATTCTCATTCCCACAAAATACCCTACTAATGTCAAGTCACATTTCTTATTTCCCTCGTCTAACAAAGGATCCATATCAACTACATTTTTTCCCTTCTTATTCACTCTAACTGGAATCCTAGACAGCTTATTGTTCCCATTCACACTCATGCCTTGAATAGCACTATAAAGTATTTTAGTATCTAAACCATTAGAATTCTTATCAAGACTAGCATTGTTTTTCTTACTAACCTCATTTAAACTAGGCCAAACAACATTACTACTATCCCCACTTCCCTAACAAACACGCCTAACATTTCTAACAACATTAGACTTATCAACATTTGGAGGATTAAGGATAATATTTTCATGAAAAGGCACAGGCATATCATCACTAACCTTATTCACATTAGCAGCTGGTGTTTCACCCTTATCAACACTTCTAGTAACATTACCCTGACCCATACTAGTCCCCACCTTCTCTTTAGCACTTCTTTGATTAACAGCCTCAGAAACCTTAATCCCACTCCCCTTTTCAATCCCCATACCTACACTACCCTCGTTACCCTTAATACCCTCATCCCTACCAGAACCCAAGCCATCAGAACCCTTAATACCACCAATATCTTCATCCCTAACCTCACCTTCTTCATCCTTTACTTCCATATCTTCACTAACATCATCGTCATACTCCAACTCATCCAATTCCTTCTTTAAATCCCTATCGTTAAAACTACCCTTCTTAGAACCCTTCCTACCACTACCCAAAGCTGGCTTAGAGATAGCAAAAGTATACTTAGGAGCTAATTTATCATCCATAGTCGCACTTCTAGTAACACGTTTTGGCTTAGTGACATCATCAGACCCTCTAAGAGGAGGGACTGAATTAGGGTTTTTTGATTCTGGATCTCTCATGGTGGAAATGAAATTCAGCTAACAATGAACTCAGAAACGTGATTTACATGATCAACAGATGATTTTTGAGGATAATCTTTATGTAAAATGAAAGAGGGAATGTTACGATGAACAGGAGTAATAAACTTATAACTTTGACTAACGCATAGTATTTAGAATAACTAAATATGCCTAAGTAACATTAGTTCACTAATTAAAATTTGTTTTGTTTTTACTCAGGTAGTGAAACAAATCTTTCTTCGGTACGCTTTTTACAGGTATACTTCCTCTTCATGCACCAACAGTTCATTACTTTTTAACACTTTTTTTAGCTGAATTAGAAATTTTTTCACATATTCTGGTAGATGTTTTGTTGCCTTCATCTTTTTTTTTGGTAAAGGGTTACCCCGGTAAATTTGTATTAATCACATAAAAAACGTTAAGTACAATGGAATGTGGCTAAATTACCACATTAACCTCAAGCGAGCTTGAACTACCAACATTTGAGACATGCCCCAAATGAACTTACAAAGGAAAATAAAGACATATAAAATAAGTAACTAGTGCATGTCCCACATCTTTATAATCAAGAAAGCGCATTGATATTTCAAGAACAGGAAGGCCATAAGGAGATCAGAATCACGAACCATAAATCCGAAAACCACACGGCATGTTCCATTTTGCAAGCAACTCTCTCACTTTAGCTTTATTTTTAAACCGAAATGACAGAAGCTTAAGTCTTACCGTGGTCATAATCATGTCCCGAACTTCTTCCGGAGAACGTCTAGAGTTTTTGAACAAACGGTTATTCCTTTCAAGCCAAAGAAAATATGAGGTAGCAGCCACAATAAGCCTTCCAATAATACTCTTTGCTGTCTGCTGGTGTGAAATAGATATAAGCCGAATAATAATAATGTGCATTAACGGGTGAACATTCTCCATCTCAGCCAAATGACACACATAGCCCCAAACCTGTGAAGAAAATTGACATTCGAAAAAAAGGTGACAATGTGAGTCTTGGACCACATCGCATAGAGGGCAGCGAAGCAGCGAAAGATCCGCATCACCTACATCCCATTGATGAATTTTATCTTGCGTCCATAAACTCCCTCTCAGCGTTAACCAAAGGTGAAAAGCGTGCCTAGGGATACAATGTGAGTACCATACGATACGAGACCACCTAACCTCGAAACCACGCGGACGCAAATCCTCCCACGCCCTTGAAACCGAGAATGACGAAAGGACACCATTTCTATTTTTCCATTATATTAAGTCGCATGTATTATGATCAAGCGAAGGGGCTGGGAGAGTACCAATGTTAGGAGCTTTCATTAACCAATGTAATGGCCAATGCCATTCCCCATTAACCACAAAATCAGCCACCCGACAAGACATATTGAACCCCGCATTAGAAACATCCCGAGGAGTGACCCGCTTAGCCAACGGGCTGAACTTGCACCAGTTATCAAACATGACCGAAATATTTAAACCATTTCCAATCTTAACCCAAAAAAATGGCCAAACTTTTTCCCAAAGCTGAAGCAATTTACGCCATCCCCAACTTGCTTCAGCCCGTATAGGAATATCCCAAAAGGATCGACCACGGAGCTGATAAATATTAATCCAATTTACCCATAAAGACTTTCGGTTGGATATGATATTCCATATATGCTTAGTCATAAGAGCAATGTTAAAAGTATCAAGATTCCGAATACCTAGGCCACCTTCGGTCTTGGGCAGAGAGATTACATCCCATGCAACTTTTGCCTTACCACGTTTGTACTCCCCATTACAACATAAGAAACCCCTAATGAGCTGATTAATGTCATAAACAATACCTTTAGGAATAAGGAGAACCGAGGCCCAATACACTTGCATAGATGAGAGGACAAAATTACAAAGTTGAAGCCTACCCATGAACGACAATGACTTGTTCTTCCAATCACCAATACGATTCTTCGCTTGATCAACAAGGGCTTTACAATCCCTGAGGTCCTTTTATGATTCTGTTTAGTGACTTGTTGCCTTCATCTTGAATTTGAATTTTTACGATTATGTTTTTCTTGGATTACATATTCTTGGGGTGTCAAGAGGTGAAGAGTTGTCACAATGTTTGCTACCTATGATGAAGTTACAACAAAGTTAGTAGTTTTTAGGTGTCTTTGATGAGAAAAGTTCCGTAAGCAACATGGTCCAAAAAAAGAACTAACCAGTTCATCATGGCCATCCATTTCCAAACAGATCCAACCGTCTATTTTATCTTCATTCATTTCAAAATACTTTCCCCTAAAACATTCAAGTTATAAACACACACACACCCACCTACCATCGCTGTCGCACCTCACCGCCGCAAACCGCCATCGCACCTCACCGTTGTCATCTACCACCATCGATCGTACCCCACCTTTGTCATCCACCACCTGTTACAAACACACACACTCCAAATAAAACCCTAATCAAACTGTACCGCCGAAACACCGCCGTGGTTAATGGTCGCGATCCGCCACTCTTTGCCGTAGTCGAGCACCTCCGCCATGTGAATACAACATCGATCTGGTATGCATCAACCTCACATCACCATCAAATCATTATCGGTTGCACACACCCATCAAC
>BQNB010055297.1:0-39169 GCA_026074375.1 Tanacetum coccineum
AGATAGTGCCTTTCTGTTTGTTAATGGTACTACTTTATGTTAGTTATAACGTATAAGTAATGGCTATGCGTTTTAATATATAAGACTCTCTATATTTTCACCGAATATCAGTTACCATTGGTTAATTTGAAGCTAATTTACAAAAAATGGTAAAACCAGGGGGATGGGCGGGGAGCAGAGGAAGAAGACGTTACTTTCGAATCCCCACGTTTGTAGACTTTAGATATATGCCTTCCCTATTTAGTTTAAATAAGTACAAAAATGTTTATTAAATTAAGCTGATTTAATGCTAAACTCTGGAAGTACTAAAATACTTAGGTTTTGAAAAAAAATTCATCCACTTACACTGGTCAATAAATCTCCAGGAGTTTAATGTTGTTGATTTAACACTTTTTGTTGCACATTATTGTTTTGCAATATTCATGAATTTTTTTCTAGCGAGTATGTATCAGCTGAATGTCTCACATTTAGAAGCCTTGCACATGTCTATGGTTGCTGTCCAAAATATAGAATAAACTTATCTAAAAATCTGTATAAATGAGAGTTTGTGCAGAGAGGCAAGTGTATGGACAACGAGTAAATAACTATGTTTCAGTGCATTTTATATATACATGCTTTATATATTGACTAAGTTTGTTTTGTTGTGCAAGCAAAATGGATAATAATTGTTTTCTGTTGCAAATGAATAAGGGTGTTTAGAGTTTGAGGTAATATGTTTAAACGAATAGGAGTGTTTGGATATTGAGTTAAATATAGTTTTGGTGTAAAAGTGATTAAAATAATAATCAAAATCTTTGAATAAGATGATTTAGTAGTTGTATACATCAAAAAAACTTTGGAGACTTTCAGTCTATTTTATACTAAACCCTTTTAGCTAATCTTTTATTTGTTTGACCCATGTGAGACAAGCGCACTAAATTGGCTCACTAATCAATAAGAGGTCGAAATCCCCTACATCTCTATATCTTGATCCTCTATAAGTTAACTTGACTTTGGTACAAACTTAATGTAGTTTATTATATCTTTCTTTTCAAGTTCCAAATCTTATAAAACAGGAAAAGTTAAAGTACTCAAAAGCGGATATTCTTTATCAACAAGAAAAACTAGAGCCGAACTGAACCAGTAAGATGATTTTACACATTGTTATTTTTGTGAATATCTACCACTGAACATTGTATTAGAAAGAGGTGATGAGTTTTTCATTCTTTATCATTCTGTCATTCTGTGTTTGATCTTTACCACCCATAGCATGATATACGAAAAATCCCATAGCGTCCAGTTCATTTATTATAAATGGATAAAAAAGTTATTGTTTTATTATTGATTGGTTTTACAAAAAAAACATTATACTTGCATAGTTTGGCTCAAGTTGCAGCAGGTTACCGCAAAGTTATAGATGAAAACCGAAAGCTATATAAGCAAGTGCAAGATTTAAAAGGAAGTGTTACCAAAACTAAGTTATGTTGATTGCACGAATGAGGTTATTATGGCAGTTATCACACCTGCAAAAGGCGGTAAAGAGACTCGAAAATCATTTATATTTAATAGAGTTTTTAATTTACAAGCAACTCAAGGTCAGTAATGTCTCCATATTCACGTTCTTTTAGTGAGTTTTGTTGAGATGTATACGTAGTTATAACCTACCCAAAAAAACTAGATGTTGCGTCTACGTTAGATTGCAGTTACCTCTTACGTATATAAGCATTATCATTTCAAAGTAATGATAAATTACCTCAAATACAATCCTAAGTGATAAATAGATTTGGAAATTTGAGGCTCACGTTATAATATAAAATGTTTTTAGTCTGATCTATAAAGTCTCATATTGTCATCAGTGTGAGGTAATGGTGCTTTCCTTAAGCTACTTAGATATGCAAGATATATTATATTTTTCATTTCCAAAGAAAGACAAAGACATGTAACTTATTAAGGATATATTTACTATAGAAAAATTATGCGCCTGTCTTTATAGGTCTTATATTGATATTTGATTATGATTAGGGTGGAGGCATTTTCAGTTGGTGATATCCCTTTTTAATTTTTATATGGACTTTAAATTGAAACAACAAATTTAATAAAGGAATGAATTCCTCAAAAGTTAATCCCAATGTCGAATAGATAATTACATAGAGTATACTACATTAGCTTTTTAAGTGGGTTGACCTATTTTCTAATAGGTTTTTGTTCTCAAAAGAAAGAAACAGCGAGTTTTCATCTATATAGATTTTCACAAGTGTTAACCACATTATAATATTTTTATAATTCGAAGAAGTCTAGAAGGTGCGGTCGAAGAGTTTAAAAAGTGCAGTCCTGCAGTTCTTTTGTAAACTAATGGTCATATGTATTATTGATTTCATGATGTGATTTGCTTTTATATCCATTTAATAAGGAAAATTAATAAGGTTTTGTAAAAGGACTATAAAATGACAACTGAGATCAAAGAAGAGAAAAAGATAACTTATTGGTAGTCTCAATTCATAAATAACTGGCTTGGTTAAGAATTATCGAATTTGTAAAGTGTGTGATTTGTTATTTTTGGTGACATTTAAGTACATGAGGTTCACAGCTTAATTGACCATATAAAACATTCATACAGTTCGTATGCTACATTTCATATTAAATTTGAAAAATAACCATGGTAGTCGCATATTTGTGAACCATTGCACCGCAAGTATTGCAACAAGAAAGAACCCAGGGGTAATTACTTTATTCTAATTAAACAGAGTTAATTTGCAAAAAGATTTTCCATATATTTAATCCATCAAGAAAATACAAATTTAGACACGTTAAGTTGTTTGTTTTTTAATGGATAATAATACAATTAAAAAAATGAGAAAAAATCCCGTGCGTGCACGTGTATTAAACAAGTACAAAGCTACAAGTCTATGGAACATAGAAAGAAAAAAATGCATTTTAGGAAGTAAATAAATTTTTGAAAGACCACTCATTAAGACTCAACAGAATAATATCCCATTTATGTTGATTTGATTTTTAAATATCAATATAAGCTCGAAAAAAAATATTTGTTAAAGAGCCCGCTGAATCCACGAAAACAAGTGAAAAACTAAAGCCGAATAAGATAAAAAATAATCATCAACAACGAAACCACTAAACCCACCCGTGGCGAGTGATACCAAATGTTATAACTCAAGAATTATTTCACTTCCATAATGAACACAAGAAAAATAAGATGAGACGAATGAAAGAAGAGTAGAGAGAAGAAAAAAGAGATGGTTGATTCTAACAAATGTGTGAAAACTACAAATGAGACCAACACCCTTTCCACACTTGGAGAGGGGTATTGGTATGTGTTTAAATACACATATATTTTTCTCAATAAAACAAGCTAAAAAGACTAATAATGACCAAAAATACATAAAAATGCATTGTATATTTGTATTTTGTGATTTATGTCTTGCAGGTACGGATATTCATTAAAAAGGACAAAAACGAAGCTAAAATCGACAAAAACGAGCACGGAAATGGAATGAGCACAAAAAAACTCAAAGCCAAAGGCGTACCCATCTTCTACGGACCAACCCGAGCCCACTTAATGGGCTGGGACAGCCCACAACCCTAATATATTAAACCATAAATCTTTAAAAGGCCCAAACCCTTAATAAACATTTTTAAGCCCAATATTAAAACGTAAGCCCAAACCAAATCATAGCCAGGTCAAACGAAATAAAGACGGGTCAAAATTCAGTTTTACTATTCATTCTCCTCTTCCCTCTCTTTTTTCACTTTCACCCACAAACAAACGCACGCAGGGTAAATCAATCAATACAACAACGCATTAAAAACTACTAGAAGCGAATTCCTAGCACGTCTGACACAACCCCTTGACCATGGCTGGCAATTCCCAGGCAAACCCATAGGCCATCAAAGTGTAAGCAATCAAACGTGTAAGCAATCTAATGGTGCTAAATTGATGGATTAAGAGATGGTTATGATTGAAGGGTCGAGATTAAAGATTGGGGAGCGTCTCAAGGCTCTAAGATCCTTCAACTCCTCACTATAAAAGGAGCATACATCACACAGAAAATAGGCTGTTAGGATTTAGCTTAAGCTTTTTAGTAATTTAGTAGCTTTTAGTTGTTTCAGCTTAATTTTCATGTAACTTCCTTTTCCAAGTATTATAACCATTTTGTTAATCAATAAAATTCTGTTTGATTTAAATTCGTGTTTAATTCAAGTTTTTCTCTTATGCAATTATGGTTTATGTTGTTCAAATTCATCTAATAAGCTTCTAATAAGCTCTTAATTACTATATAAGCTTGCTCATACTTAGTTAAGCCTTCAAAAGCTTAAATGAGTTTAGATATTCCTCATAAATCTCTCTCCCCTAAAATACCTCAGCTTAATTGGATGATAAGCCAAGTCACGAAGGGCTTATTGACAATACCAGCTGATCTTGAAAGCAGGAGCATGTAGAATACTTTACAGAGCATTATTTGATCCTTGTTTGAGCTTAGGATCAAGGTAACACTCTTTATTTTCATTATAGATTTATTCCTTTGTTTTGCTTATCATATTGCTTGATTCTTGCTTATTTTTGCTTATTATTGCTTATTTAGTCTTATTAGATCTTATTGATGCTTATGAGTAATAGTTTTCAGCTTATGACTTATTTGAATGTTGTTTTCATACAAACTGTCTTGTTTATGCATATTGTGCTATCTTATTGGTTAGTGCTTATTTGTGGTTAAACTTTGCTTATTTGGACTTAATTTCAATTAGAACGTAATCTTTATTTAGCTTTTACAACTTTTTAAAATTGTTTATAGCTTAAAAATTTTTTTCACAAACAGATAAAGGGATGTTTGGGCACAAGCAATATAACCTTGGTTAGTACTGTCTGAATTGCCTTGTTCCTTTAAGCCAAGTTATGATAAGCTCAAACTAAGCTTTAACGTCAGTTTTTATCAGTTTATAAAGTTTAAATCTAATATTTAAGGTCTGAATCTGTTCATAGGATTTGAATCTGTGGTTTTCTAAGTTTATAAGCTAGCTTATATAGTTGATCTATTTAGTGCAATTTGTGTCAATGTCATTGCTTGTTTTTGGTCCATACATACAGTAGAAATTAGTTAGAAGAGTATGCAATTGGCCATTTTGGTTAATCCAAAATCTGTTAGTGTCATATTTCTATACTCAAGTTTTTAAATCCAGTTTTCTATAGCTTAATTTAGATTAGATTAAGTTTGTTTTAAGGTCTGAAATTGATAGCATAAGCTCACTAGAATATAAGCTTAATCTGTTTAAGCTTATTTTTATATTTTGTCATCATTTAGTAGCTTAAATTTAGGCCTGCAATAGCTTATTTTTTCCTTTAAAATCTAAAAAGCCAAAAAAATAATTAGCAGTCTGTCATTTTTAAAGTCCTTTTTCTAGCTTATTTTCTAAATCAATTTTCCCCTTTCTACCTTAAATAAGTTCTTTGGATATTAAAGTTAAACTGTTTTGAGTTTTCATCTTATTAGTAGTGCTTATTTGTTCTTAAATTTAGCTTAAAGTTTGGTCTTTGTCCTTTGAAACTATTTTTTATGACTGCTGTCCTCTTAGCTTTCTAGTGCTTTTCAGCTCAATTTGATTGCTTAATTGGAGTCATAAGTGCTTATTAGGTGTAGAGGTTAATCTGTTTTTATGCTTATTTTCTTTAATTTGCTTAGTGAGTCTTTAAAAAAAACCAAAACAGTTTAGCTTATAAGTCATAGTCAAATTTTAGCTAATCTGTCATTTTTAGTAAGCTTTTTTCCTTACTTATTTTCAAGTTTGCCAAAAAGTTCTTTTATTAAAGTTTCTTGATTTTGCTTATTTTATAGCTTTTTCATAAGGAAATTAAAAAAAATGTTTTATCAAAAAGAAAGGTCACAGGGTTCGAACCTGTGACCTCTCCATCACAACGCACATGCCTTAACCATCATTCCCTTGGGTCTTTTTCATCATATGTTTGTTTCATTTAGAACTTAAGGTAATTTCTAGTTTTTCTTATTCGAGCTTAATAGCTTATTATCTGCTTATTCTTTAAGCCGCTTCTCTAGTTTTTAATTTTCATAGTTTCTAATTAGTTAAAAGTATTTTTCATAATTTTTTAGAATTTTATAAATTAGTTTAGTATTTTTAATTGATTTTATAGATTAAAATAGTTTTAAATTCATAATAAATAAAATCAAAATCAAAAAAATATAATTTCTTTTCTGAAAATTATTTTAAGTCATTTAGGATTTAAAAAGTCATAATTTGTGTTTTTAGGGTTAAAATTTGTCTAATTTAGGTTTTTAAGTAGCGTTTTAATATCCCCGTTAACGTTTTTAGCTTTAATCATTATTTTCCTTAATTGATTGCTTACTTTTTTCTTGCTTCCCTTTGCGTTTTTAGAATTAGAAATCAAAAACAAAAATACTTGATATTCAAGCATCAAACAAAATACTTCCGTGGATTTCAAATTCACTTCTCGTCAGGATACGACACTCGGGAAATATACTATTGTTTGTCCTCAATGAATTTTATATAAACGGGGTGTTCATAAAAACCGTGAAACCGACGAACCGAGCCGAACCGCTCAATCCGAAACCGAAAAAACCCGAAACCGAAGAAACCAAAACCGATGGCGCCGTTGCCGGGGAAAGGTGTACGATTTTCGTGAAGTATTTGAAGTTAGTGCCTTGAAGACCTTTGGTCCCGTGAAGTTATCGTTTATTATTTTCTAATTTTCTTTTATAAAAATACAAAAATATTTTGCTTTCAAATTATTTTATAAAATACCAAAAAATGAAAAAAACAACAAAAACAACCGTTGTGTCACTTGTGAAAACGGCTCACCTTTAGATTTACAAACTATAAGAGAGGTTTAAGGAGGGTCGATCCAACGAACTTCGACCCGAAAGGAGAAGGTTTTTAAAACGCTTCGCGCTTACCCGCTCCTCCGCTTCTTTGTGCGTTTTTCTAGAGAGCTACCGTACACTTGTTCCGATATCGGTTAACGAAAACTTTTTCGTTTTATCTTAATTTTCCTATTTTGTTTTACGTGCATGAAGCACTCGCTCTAATTCTTCTAATCTATTTTCTCCGCTTCGAGACCCCGAGAGTCTTATTCGACGAAGGAATTTAGGTGAACCGTCATCTCTTTTCGACTTCGAAGAAGTTATGAGCATTCCTCATAATAACATGGGACCGCCTCCTGCGGGACCCCCTCCTCCTAATAACAATGGTCCACCTCCGGTGGTAAGACCTAACGAGCCAGCTCCCCGATCGATGAAGGAGTTATGCCAACTGTCTATAGATGGACGGGGCGGACCAATTGCCCTGATTCCAATTCAAGCAACGGATTTTGGACTTCGTCATCACATGATACAACAAGTTCAAAATACTTGTCAATTTCACGGGTTACCGGGCGACGATGCCAATAGACATATTGATAAATTTTTGGAAATTACTCAACATATGAAGCAAAATGGGGTCTCCGATGACGCCGAGTACTTCCGCTGGTCTCATTTCCCCAAATTCCTACCAGCATCATGCATCGTCTATGGTATGGATCGCCTTCCAAGGAATTCCAATCCAACTCTTTCGATGATATGATGAGGAAATTTCTCTCGAAATATTTTCCTCCTTCCATGGTGACTAAGTTAAGGAACGAGATTACGAAATTTGAACAAAAACCGCACGAATCATGATTCGAGGCATGGGAGCGTTATAAGTTGTCCATTGATCAGTGTCCAAACCATAACATGCTTTTGGTTACACAAATTGATACGTTTTACAATGGTTTGACATTAAGTCATCGGGGACACCCTCAAGTGCAAGCGGTGGAACTTTTATGCAAAAGACACCGAAAGAATGTTACGAATTGATCGAGAACATGAACGCTTACCACAACCATTGGGACACTTCAGCAACTCGAGACGAGATGTCTAGATATATCTCTTCTACTACTACTACTGAGAGTCCCGAAGTTGTTCGACAATTGGAAATGATGAATAAGAATTTTGTATAGATGATGAGACAAATACAAACGATCAAATCTGTTGATACGAAATGTGAGACTTGTGGTGGTCCTCATTCCTTTACTGAGTGCCCAGCCATCGATGGCTACACTCAAGAGGCCGTTTATGCTACTACGGGTAACCATAATTTGGGGATTCCTACCAACCGCAAGGTGACCGTAATTTGCTTATCTATCGCTCTAATAATTACCTCGGACCACCCGGTTTCAATCAACCGAATATGCAAAATAATCAAAACCGATACAATCAAAATCAAAATCAAGGGAATTTTCAAGCCCTGAATTATCAAGCTCCAAACAATCAAGGAAGGGGGCAAAAATTCAATCAAGGAAACAACAATTATCAAGCTCTGAATTTTCAAGCCCCGAATTATCAAGCTCAAGTTGGACCTTCAAATGAGTTAACAAACTACATAAAGAGTAATGAAGCTACTTTGAGAGCAATGCAAACTCACATGACTAACATGAAGACGGAATTGCGAAATAAGTTCAAATCTACGATTGATGCAAGAACCAATAAGATAGAAAATCAAAACAATCAAATAATAAACATATTAACTGATATGCAAAATCAAAATTCCTTGGGTTCGGGATCACTTCCTAGTAATATCGTTGCTAACCCGAGAGGAGATGTGAAAGCTATTACCACCCGAAGTGGTGTTGCTTATGATGGACCTATGATTCCACCTACTCCTTCTCCTCTCCCGAAGGAAGTGGAACGTGAAACCGAGGTGACAAAGACAGGTGCAAAAAACAATTTATGAAGTCCGCACACGTCCAATCCACTGGTTATACAAGACCCGATATCGGAGCCCTGAAGTTGCTCCAAAGCAAAAACCTAAACCGTCAATATACCTTATCCCTATCGAGGCTTAACGACCAAAATCTCCGAGAGAAAGTTAATTATTCAAATTTTAAAGAATTCTTCTTTCAAATCTTTCAAAAATTACGACTATCATAATAGCTTCGCTAGGATGCTCTTCTTCATTATGCCAAATAGAAAATAAAGAAGTTTGGCTTCTACTATAAAGAGTTCTTCTAAGTAATAAGGAAAATTTGTTCGAATTAGCAAATACTCCGTTAAATGAAAATTGCTCGGCAGTGCTCCAAAAAAATTGCCTAAAAAACTTGGAGACCCTGGTAAATTTCTAATCCCGTGTGATTTTCTAGAGCTAGATGAATGCTTAGCCTTGGCCGATCTTGGCGCTAGCTTTAATCTAATGCCTCTTTCCGTATGGAAGCAGCTTTCGCTACCGAAACTCACTTCGACCCGCATGACACTCGAACTCGCAGACCGATCGGTCGCTCATCCGAAAGGTGTCGCCGAAGATATATTTGTGAAAGTAGGAAAGTTTTATTTCTGTCCGACTACGTTGAGTTGATTACGCTGTTTGAACCTCGAGTTCCCCCGTCCATCCCACGGGAGACTTCTTGAGGACAGCAAGAGCTTTAATCGATGTTTATGGTGAAGAATTAACTCTTCGAGTCGATGATGAGGCCATTACGTTTAAAGTTGGGCAAACTTTGAGATACTCCCTACTAACGAAATGGTTATCAAGTCAACGTCGTAAGAACGTTGCTTGATGAGTAGTAAGCTCAAGAAAGTGCTCGGGATTATTATGGGATAAGTGTTTCGACAATGGCAAACCCACTCCTTCGGATCCCATCATAGCTTTCTTCTTCCCACCTCGTTTACTCTTTAAAGGAGGAGATTTTATCTTTGAAGAGATTGAGACGTTTTCTACAAACCCCGGAAGTAGCTTCAAATTTAGGATGGACGATATATTACGGCACGAGGAAGATATTCTATTTACCTTGAAAGTTTGTTAAATGAAGACCCCGTCTCTTAGATTATTCTCCCTCTGATGAAGAATCACGACCTTAAGCAAGTTGATGTTACTTTGACAAAACCTTCAGTTGAAGAACCACCGGAACTCGAGCTTAAGGATTTACCATCTCATCTTGAATATTCCATTTTTAGAAGGAACCGATAAATTACCTATCATAGTTTCTAAAGAATTAAAAGATTAAGAAAAGGCCGCCATTTTAAAAGTTCTTAAGGTCTCACAAACGGCCATTCGCATGGAATGTGGAAAATTTCTGACATTAAGGGTATCGACCCTAGTTTTTGTACTCACAAGATCTTAATGGAAGACGACTTTAAACCGGCGATTCAACATCAAAGAAGGATCCAAAAATTCATGAGGTTATCAAAAAGGAAGTTATCAAACTCCTTGATGCTGGATTGATTTACCCTATCTCTGATAGTCCGTGTGTGAGTCTCGTTCATTGTGTGCCTAAGAAGGGTGGCATGACCGTAGTTAAAAACGAAGATAATGAGTTAATTCCCACTTGGTTAGTTACGGGATTGCGAGTTTGTATTGATTGCCAAAAACTTAATGATGCCACTCGTAAAGACCATTTCCCGTTGCCTTTTATGGACCAAATGCTAGAACGTTTAGCAGGGAACGAATATTATTGTTTTCTAGATGGATTTTCTGGATATTTTCAAATTCCAATTGACCCGCAAGACCAAGAGAAGACCACCTTCGCTTGCCCTTATGGGACGTTTGCCTACCGACGTATGCCTTTTGGTTTATGCAATGCTTCGGGCACATTCCAGAGGTGCATGATGGCCATTTTCCACGATATGATCTAGGAAACAATAGAGGTATTCATGGATGATTTCTCGGTCTTCGGGGATTCTTTCTTGTCTTTCCTCTCCCATTTAGACAAAATGCTAAAACGGTGCGAAGACACCAACTTAGTTCTAAATTTAGACAAAATGCTAAAATGGTTAAAGAGGGCATTGTCCTCGGCCACAAAATTTCTAAGTCCAGGATTGAGGTCGACATAGCTAAAGTTGATGTTATAGCTAAACTCCCTCATCCAACTTCTGTTAAAGGCGTTCAAAGTTTTTTAGGTCACGCTGGGTTCTATCGTCGATTTATTCAAGATTTTTCTAAAATCGCCCGACCAATGACCCATCTTCTTGAAAAAGAAACTCTGTTTATTTTCTCAAAAGAATGTATTGAAGCGTTTAATATACTTAAGAAAAAGTTAACCGAAGCTCCGATTTTAGTTGCCCCCGATTGGGACCTACCATTTTAAATTATGTGTGACGCTAGTGATTATGCGGTAGGTGCAGTCTTAGGGAAACGAAAGACCAAACATTTTCAGCCTATACATTATGCAAGTAAGACCATGATGGATGCTCAAGCACATTACACTACTACGGAAAAAGAGTTATTAGCCGTGGTGTATGCTTTTGAGAAATTCTATCCTTACTTAGTATTATCAAAGACCATAGTGTATACGGACCATTCGGCTCTAAAGTATCTTCTTGCTAAGCAAGATGCTAAGCCAAGATTGCTTCGATGGATTCTCCTACTCCAAGAATTTGATGTCATAATTCATGATAAAAAAGGAGCAGAGAATCTCGCGGCCGACCACTTATCAAGACTAGAAAATCCCCATCAAAGTGATCTTGAGAAAAAGAAAATTACGGAAACATTTCCTCTCGAGACACTTGGGATGGTTACCTTTTGTGGTGATTCGAGTACCCCATGGTTTGCCGACATTGCAAACTACCATGCGGGGAATTTTATTATGAAAGGGATGTCGTCCCAACAAAAGAAAAAATTCTTTAAGGACGTTAAGCATTATTTTTGGGACGAACCCTACTTATTTAAGATTTGTGCAATCAAGTGATTAGACGATGTGTTCACGGCCAAGAAGCCATATATATCCTCACTGCTTGCCATAATGGACCCACCGGGGGACATCATGGTGCGAACTACACCGCTAAGAAAGTCTTCGATTCTGGTTTTTGTTAGCCGACAATTTACCGCGATGCCCATGACATGGTAAAGTCATGTGACTCATGTCAACGTCAAAGCAAAATCTCGCAAAAAGACGAAATGCCTCAAAATGCAATTCAAGTATGCAAGATCTTTGACGTGTGGGGCATTGATTTTATGGGACCATTCCCGTCTTCTCGAGGGAACAAGTATATTCTCGTGGCCGTTGATTACTTGTCTAAATGAGTTAAAGCAAAAGCGCTCCCCACTAATGATGCCCGACTTGTTGTAAAATTCTTGAAATCTCTTTTTACCTGATTTAGAACTCCTCGTGCTATAATTAGTGATCGCGGAACTCATTTTTGCAAAATTCGCGAAAGTCATGCTTAAGTATGGAGTTACCCATCGTATTTCTATCGCGTATCATCCACAAACTAGTGGTCAAGTCGAGGTTTCAAATCGCGGTTTGAAACGTATCTTAGAAAGGACCGTAGGCGAAAACTGAGCTTCATGGTCCGATAAGTTAGATGATGCATTATGGGCCTTCCACACCGCTTTCAAAACACCCATCGGGTGCACTCCTTATAAGCTCGTGTACGGAAAGGCTTGCCATTTCCTATTGAACTAGAACATAAGGCCTATTGGGCCTTAAAGCATTGTAATTTTGACTTAAAGACCACAGGTGATCACCGAAAAGTTCAAATGAATGAATTAAATGAACTCCGGGATCAAGCTTACGAGAACTCTTTAATCTACAAAGAGAAAACGAAGAAGATTCATGACTCCAAGATTAAGAGCCGCGTCTTCAACGTTGGTGATCGAGTTCGTCTCTTTAATTCTTGATTAAAGATTGGACTGGACCGTTCACCGTTGCTCAAGTTTTCCCTTATGGAACCATCGAGTTATCTCAAAACGATGGACCAAATTTTAAGGTGAACGATCATAGACTTAAACACTATTTTGGAGGGGACATACCACCGATGGTTATCCCAGATATCCAAACTTTCCCCATGGACCACTAAATTCGGGGTCGAGTCAAGCTCGTGACTCGGTTATCAAAAACCAGCGCTTCGTGGGTGGCAACCCTTGCTTATCCTTAGTAATAATATATTAGTATGAATAAGTGTGATGTGAGGAGGCTCGCCTCTTCCTTTCTTGTGTTTCATGTTTTGTGTTTTATGTCCAGGATTTCCTCGGATTTTGAAGATTCTTGTGCTCGTGGTTTTGTCCATCATCCACTCGATCTTCAATCATTCACATGCTTATATATGAGAATCCGATATCCTAGATCTTATTGATTAACATTTATCTATTAGCATAATTAATAAACGGCTTTAGATTTGCGTAGAGACCCCTTAATATTTGGATTATGCCTTGAAATTAGTATGGGGGTGACAGTCTTACATTGAGGACAATGTGTAGTACTAGTATGGGGGATCTTTCGATTTGATCTTACTTGCATTTTCATTGTCTTCGCGTAACCCCATTTTGCCACCAAAAATAGTAAAAATATGCCAAAATTAAAAAATTTCAAAAATAGAATAAGTCTTTAGACATGATGTTTTGTCTTTTTAAGGAATAAATTTTGACTTGATTGAGCATGTTGCGCTCTAGCTTGCCTCTTAACTTATATAAATTTAAGCTTTTGCTAGTCTTTTATACAAGAAGCTTTAAAACATGAATTCTAGCTTGAAAAGGCCAAGAGTTTGCAAGTTTCCACTTAGCTTTCGAGACTTAGCGTTTGCTTAACTTTAAATTTGCAAAGAACGAAAAATGATAGAGTTTTATATAAGTTAGATGATAAACATAGAGTAGTTGGATCTCTTTCAAGCTCATAGAGGTTAATTGTGGCTTTTTGCTCCCATCAGCTTAATAAACATTATATAATTGTTGAATAAATAAAGTTGCTTTGGTTTTTACGATTATTAGTTTAAGTCACTTCGTAGAGATTCCTTCTGGTGAAAGTAAGGTACACATCGAGGTTTTGTTAGTGTTGTGGGGAAATAGACTGCCGATTCCTGACGGCTCGCTATCGTTGTCTAGGTAGTTAAAAGACCACATGACTTGAAATTTGGCTATAATAATAATAGTTATGTAATAAACCGAAGCCGAAATAAGACCACTACCTCTTGTCGGCTCACAACCGATGTGGTAGTTGTTTAAAGGGTGGAGGTAATAATAATAATAAAAACTATGGGCTGATAAAAGTTTACTGCCTCTTGCCGGCTCACAACCGATGTGGCAGTCTTCTAAATAAGGCACATGGTAATAATCCGAGACTGATAAAAGTTTGCTGCATCTTGCCGGCTCACTAACCGATGTTGCAGCCTTTAAAAAGGTCGAGGATCACCGAGGTCGAAATAAGACTCTGGGCCATGGTCGGCTCGTATACCGATGTGGCAGTTGTTTAAAGGACCGAGGTTTAATAATGTTGCAATAATAATAAGAATAAAGCCAAATTTCGACTTCGGGATTATCTAAAAAGGATAACCCCTAAATCATGCGAAATTAAAACCTTAATGTGGACCTTATTCTTACCATATCGTCTCTTTAGGAAAGGATTTCAACTAATTATGGTCTAAATCGAGGTTTTACTTTATATAAGGACTTAATTTATTTGTCACCAATAATAATAAAAATAAAATCTTTAGAGGGTTTAGGAATAAGGGAGCGACAAGTTAAAGTTTTTACTTACATAATTAACATTTATGAGTAGTGTTAGCATCTTAACTTGTATTTAACAATGATTTCGTTTTTAAGCTTGGTTTGGGGCAGGTGAAAAATCAAGGACGATGAATTTATCCTTTTTAGTGTTTCTTGTTCCGTGAGATATGATATGAATAAATAATGCATAAAAATGGTAAAACTGGGGGCTTTTCAAAACTAGTGATTTCTTAATCCCCTTAGATGAACACTTAGCTACTTTTTGAGGTAATTAGTCTAAGAGGGTTGAAATTCTTGGTTTTCTAAGTTTGTATTTATGACATTGCGTGAGGACACGGCAATAGTTTAGTATGGGGGATTTTGGTATGTGCATAAATACACATACCTTTTACCTAATAAAATGAGCTAAAAAGACCAATAATGACCAATAATACATAAAAATGCATTGTATTTGTTTGTATTGTGAATTGTGTCTTGCAGGTAACGGATACAGCATATATGGACAAAAATATAGCAAAACAGACAAAACCGAGCACGGGATTGGAAAGAGCGCGAGATATCGAAGCCGAAGGCGTGCCCCATTCTTTGTATGAAGGTAGAAGGGCCCATTTTATTAGGTCGGGTCAGCCCATGATTAATACTATAAACCTTAAACTTTTATAACAAATTCAATCCATTTATCCATTATCCATTAATTCAAGTCCAAGTCCAAAACACTTATAGCCCATCCCAAAGTCAAAACACGGGTCAAATGGTCAAATTTACTGTAGCCTTATCCCTTACCTTTTCCCTCCCTCTCTTTTACACAGGGCACACACACGCAGGGTAAAAACCCCATTCACCCACACACACCCATGCTTCTAGAAACCAAAGGCCTGACATCTGACACCATATTAACCACGTTGGCAATCCCAAGCACTATGATTGGTGGAAGGGACGTGGAGAGAGATCAAAGGCTCAGATTTGATGGATTGTGATTGAAAGGTCAGGATTAAAGATAGGGGAGCGTCTTAAAGGGCTAGAAGGTTCACTTCCTCCTTATAAATAGCAGGCAGATCACACAGAGGAAGATATCTAGTGTAGGGTTAGTTTAGGAGTAGTATAGTGTAGCTGCTTATTAGCTTATTAATGTAATTTTAGCTTATTGTTCTTTCCTTAATGTAATTTGCTTTTTCAATATCTTGTAATTTCTTTTATGATTAATAAAAATAAGTTTCATTTAAATTTCAGCCCTTATATCTGTTTAGATCATGTTTTTTAAAGTTTGTTTTGTTAAAAAGCACATAAAGCTCTCTAAGTGTCGCTAATAAGCTATCCAATACAGTTAGACTTTCTAAAAGCAAAACTAATTTGTTGTTCACACAAAATTCCTCAAACAAAATTACTTGAATAACCAAATGGAAGATAAGCCAATTTTGGATGGGCTTATAGGGCTTATTTTAGCTTATTTCCATAAGCTAGCATGTTGTTACTCAGAATAACATTCAGCCTGCTGGGGTTTAAGCAAAGGGCAAAGGTATGTACTCATTTCTCTTTTCAAGCTTAAATATCTGTTTAGCTTATCTTACTGCTTATTGCTTGCTTATTACTACTTGTTTGTGCTTATTTAGTTTTAATAAAACTTAAAAAGTCTAGTTTATAGCTTAGAATAGTTTAGATTTGAGTTCTATATAAATCTGTCCCATTTTTAGTTAAAACTGCTTGATAGCTTAGCTTAATGTAGAGTGCTTAATTTTCATAAGTTTTTGCTTAAATGTCTTAAATTATCTTAGTATTTAATCTGATTTATCAATTCATAGCTCAGTTTAATCTGTCTTAGCTTAAAAGTGAAATTTTAAATTCTAAAGGAGTGTTTGGGGTAAGGGTTTTAAAAATGGTAAAATAGTGTGTAAATTGTTTGGTTCTCAAATCAGTTTTAATAAGCTCTAAGTTAGTCTAAATGTTAGTTTTTATAAATTTAAAATAGGTCTTGTTAAGTTTTGAGTTCTGTTTGATCAAATCCTAAGTTCCTCAAGTTCTAATATTTAGTTTAATTGCTTGTTTGCTGATTTCATAAAATAAATGTTAGAGGTGTAGTTTTTGTGATCATATCTGGTTTCTTATGCATCATTTAGAATCTGTTTTAAGTCAATTCTCTTTAGTATAACTTTTTGAGTCTTATTTCTAAATCAGTCAAGTAGAAGTTTTATGATATTTTCTTAAAAAGTCCAAATATGCAGATCATTAGTGGTCATAATCTAGCTTAATTTTGTTTAATTTTTATTGATATTAGCTTATTGGAGTCTTAAGTTAAACTGTTTTGAGTTTTAGTTTTTCCAAAAGTCTTTTTTGAGTCTTATTTTTAAGCTTCAAGTTGTCAATAATTTTCAAAAAGCTAAAAGAATAGTAGTGAGTCTGTCATGTTATTATGCCCTTCTTTTCTTGCTTATTTCTTTTTCTTGTTTGCTTAATTTTGGTTTTTAAATGTTCTTAAAGTCTAGGTGTTCAACTGTTTTCAGCTTGTAGTCTTTTGTTTTAGCTTATTGAGTCTTAAATTTAAGCTCAAAATCTGTCTTAATATCTAAAAAAGCCAAAATCCATCAGTATCTATGGTCATTTTTCATCTCTTTTTTTAGCTTATTTCATTTCCATTTTGCTTAATTTTTGTTTTCTTGAGTTATTAGCTTATAGGACATTAGCTGCTTTCAATCTTTAGCTTATCTCAAGTGCTTATGTGTTCTTAATTTAAGCTTAAAAAGTGTGTCATGAAATTTTTTTAAAGCTTCTTTATAAGTCATTTTGTCTTAAAAGCTTTAAGTTGATTTCAGCTTAATAAGTCTGCTTATTTCTAGTTTTTTTGCTTATTGAGTCTGAGTCTTCATCTGTTTTAGCTTTTTAGCTTTTTACCTAGTGCTTATTTGTCCTTTATCTTAGCTTAAAAATTGTTAAATGTCCTTTGATATTTGTCTTAAGCTATTTGTCCTTTAGCTCTTAAGTGCTTTTATAGCTTATTTTGTTTGCTTATTTTTATTCTTCTCTGCTTATTAGGTATAGCATGGTATCTGTTTTAGCTTATTTTGTTTCTCCTTTTGCTTATTAAGTCCAAAGAAGCAAATTAGTTTTAGCTTATTTTGTCTAAGTCCTAAATAGCAATCTGTCACTTTTTTTAATTAGCTTTTTCCTAGCTTAAAAATAAATTCTGTCAAAAGTCTCTCTATTAATGTTGTTTATTTTTGCTTATTTTAGCTTTTTCAAAAAGAAAAGTTAAAAAAATGTTTTATAAAAAAGGGGTGGCCACAGGTTTCGAGCCTGTGACCTCCCCTTCACACCCCCAACGCTTTAACACACACTCTCACTACCAACTGCCCTTGGGACTTTTTCAGTTATCCCTTTCACCATTTAATTCTTATAGTGCATTTTCAGTTTGGCTTATTAAGCTTATTTGATTTTTCCTGGCTTATTTATAAGCCCGTTTTTAGCATTTTTAATTTTTAAACATTAGTATTAGTGTTAAGTTCTGTCAGTGATTTTTTGGAATTTTTATAAAATGGTTTAGCGTTTTTAGTATTATTTTTAGATTAAACTGTTTTTAACTCATAAAAAAAAAAAGTCAAAAAAATATAATTCTTTTTTCTAAAATTATTTTTATTCATTTAGGATTTTTAGAAATTAAATTTGCATTTTTAGGGTTAAAATTTAATTTACTTGCTTAAATGTCGCGTTTTTAAAATTCCCGTTAACGTTTTTCGTGCTTAATCTTTAAATGCTTTAATTGTTTGCTTGCCTTTATTTTCTTTTGCATTTTTATTAGTATAAATAGAATCAAAAATCAAATCTTTTATGACATTCAAGCTCGATTCCCGACATAACCGTAAATTTCCATTCACCTCTCACCGAGGAGAACGATACCCGTGTTGATTACTTATTATTCTTTCCTAAGAATAATTTGTATGATACTTAGCTTACGTATACGTATATGTATTTTATTATATATATTATACATTTGAGGTTAATTTGTTTAAACGTGTTTTAATTCTATCATCATCGAGCAAAGTAACTAATTCCATAGAAAACCAACTTGTAATGACTCCAGATATCCTTGTAATCGACTCAAGTTATTGTATCATGTCGTTAACTTCGTTAGTTTACCTTGCTAAATTATTACCTTTGCATTTTTATGATGTTTTATATAGGCCTAATACTTCGGGTATTAGCCATTATTATAAAGATTTGAATGTTTGAGTTTTGTTTATATCGATTGCTTAATTTATCGTTGATGCTTATTTATGTTTATCAGTTTATAACTTGTTATTTACAGGCATTTGTATGCGACTATTCATTTCAACTGGATCTAGTGATAACGGACCAAGAATCTAGATGTCGGGATGGCTTCCTCCCATATAAGTAATTAACATCTAGACTAATAGGGAATCACGAATAAAACCTATATTTGCTTTAGATAGCGAGCTTAGTTGGACCGGGGGGCACCCTTGGGATCAACAAGTACATTCTCAATTAATTGGTAAAGACTTGGTTAGTGGACTACTAGTGTATGAATTGCCTTTAAGCAATAAGTGGGTAAAGTCTCTATGAGCTAGGGTTTAACAAGATCACCATTGCTTTAATCGCTAAGATATATTATAATCAGCAAATAAGGATGCTTTATTGTGGATACGTTTAATTGTGACAGAATTCTTCGTATCTAGGTCTTAGGAAGAAGTACCGCCTAAGTCTTAAGAATAATTTGCCGCCTTGAGATAAGTAATCATTGCACTAAATAAACAAACCAATGTTCTAATTGGATTAATAATTGTTAATACATTTTTCTTATATTTGGTTACACCGCTCTTTTATCTTCTGCTAATTTACTTGCGTGTGTTTTAGTGTCTTAAGTTGATTTTAGTCACCACAAAACCCGTGTCAGTCTCTCAGGACCCCTTATCCGTTAGATTTAGGATTAACATAGGTTTAACATAGAATAGAATTAACTTAGTTTAGATATCCAAAATATTAATAAATTGAAAGATTGTTTCTCGCTTTTAGTGATCGACACCCTACTTACCACGAAACTTACATCTGACCAGGTACACTGCCCGTTAAAGTGTTGTTTTTGGTAAAGTCGGCAAAATATAAATTTAAAACTTAAAACATAAATTAAAACCACACAACGATACATCAGTGACTAAATGAGCTTGGCATTCTTATCAATACATGAACTTAAATGTGATATGTGATGAGGTAATTAGAGATAAAGTATTAATTGCTTTAAGTTGATGTTAATATTTGTTTTGACTAATGTATTTTCATTTGGAAGATTTTGAAAACCTATACGTTGTCCTGGCTTATGAGATTTTGATACAATCTGATTATGTTGCTGTGCTGTCATCGCCATTTGTGTTTCTGTCAGCATCACATGCTGCCAAAGCATCAGTAACACCTTGGTTAATCATTGCCTTAAGTTGGGCATTAGTTACAGAAGTAGTGGCAGTGGTATCGCCGGGGTTGGCTCTGGTGGTTCTTTTTGGTGCCATTTTCTTCAATCACAAGAAAATATAATACCTGTTAGATTTCATAAAATCATAACCATGACATATACATAATAAATAAAGTGAGATCACATCACACAATGAAATGTACAACTGAATTGAAATTAACAATGGCGTAACCAAATCGACATTCATTCATAATAAATTCGATTACAGACATAACATAATACATCCTTTCCATATATAATCTGGAAACATACATGACCTGATTCGGTTACAAAATGATCACTACCATTAGGTTACAAAAGGAAATATAAACAACCTAAATCCTTATTAGCCGGGAGTTAACCAGTAATACTTAGTAGGCTAATACAATATAGCTACAACATAACCAAATCTATAAACTGCTACCGGCCTCCTCTGGTATCTTTGGATATGCTGGACCGGTAGCGGGTCCCTGCTGTCCTAACTAACTCTGGAGTGATGTCACATGTATCTGCAGTGTACTCATCAGTCTAAGTGTCTCCATAAGTTGTGCCTGTCGAGCGCGGTTTGCCGCTCGCAAGGCTGCAATCTCTGTCTGCTGAGCTAGTACTGTAGTCCTCAGTGCTCTCACCTCAGAACGGGCGGTGTCACTAGCATCCATCGACCGTCCCCGGTGTTGGGAATTCTAAGTTACTACTGTTGGTGCTAATTTACTACTGCTGGTTCAGAGTTGATGTTGTTGCTAAAGATTGAAGAAACAAACTAAGTAGTTAGTACTGTAAGTTATATTAGTTAGTACTGCTAGTACTTTATTAGTACTGCCAATATAGTTAGTACTGTTAGTTTTATATAGTTAGTACTGCTATTATGATATGCATGAGTTAAATTAGGGATAGATATGCATTATAATTGTACGCATTTTGTAAGCCCATTAGGGGCTCCTTAGTGTATAATAGGAACCCTACGGCATAGTTAGAAAGACACATCACATCATATCAGTCTTTCATAGTATTCATAGCTTCAAGGTTGTAAACCCTAACATTGTCAAAGAGTGTTCGTATTAATATATTGAAGCTTATTGTTTTGGTTGTAATTTTGTTTGTCATACACACATTACTATTATTCTTCTTAGTGGTATAAACTAGATTCCACATAGTTTATATCATACTCTCAAAGTTTCAATCTTAGTACCTTTGGATTTATCCAAGGATACTAAACCTTACATCAAGCTAAGGAGTTTAAGATCTGTTCATTAGGGTCAACAATTGTTGGGATTCTTGATTTGATAAGACAAAGTGAATAAAAGAATGAAACAAAAGGACTTAAATGCAAAAGAAGAATTCTTCAAAATATGGAAGATTTTGAATATTTCAGAAGATCTCCTTAAGAAGATAAAGATACATAAGATAATATTATATGTTAGGAAGATATTATTTGTTCTTATCTTTTGTAATTTTTTTTAACCTTTGTAAACCTAGATATCTCTAGTATATAAACAGATATCAAACATATGGTTTATGTATCCTAAAAACATAGAACTCTCCTAATGAGAGTCTAGAAAAATATGTGTGTGTACACTTTTATTTAGTAGTTAGATAGATAGTAGTTAATAGTTAATGTAGCCTCAAGGATCTCTTGATCTCTGTTACAGTAGGTAACCGTATTATCTTGATCAAATAATATTAGGGCTTGGTGTTTAATAGTAAAACCTTGTTTAATATCATTGTGTTCTTTGATTAATTCCACTGTGCTAATTCGTATCAATGATATTTGTAAAATATATCCTAGATGGGCTTAAACGATCTCCATAATTATGCAGAAACTTCAAGTGAATACCAAGTTCGTGAATAACCTTCAACCATAGTGGAGCAAGTTTATCACTGATTTAAAATTAGCAAAAGATATGCATGAATCAAGCTTTCATCAGCTCTATGCATATCTCAGGCAACATGAAGTTCATACTAATGAAGTGCGGATGATGAGAGAAAGATTTCCTGATCCCTTGCCTTGGTTGCTAATTCATACATCACACCTACATACTATAACATTCATCAATCTCAGTATAATCAATCTCAGTATCACCAACAGCTTTCACTAGTTACTCAACAATTCTATTCACATCCTCCTTAACAGCAGACTTATGAAGCACCCGCTCATCATCAATCATATCAACCATAAGTTGTTCATCAAACACTAGTGGTTCATCACTAATCTTTCTAATCATCTGCTATTCCTCAATAACCACCAGTATCATTTCCACAATTGGATTCAGGACTTGTTGTACAATCATTTCTACCCTTAGATGATCTAATTTCAAGTCTTATCAAGGCAATGGCTTTCATTAGCATAATATTTGCTTCACGATATCCACCAACCAATAACCAGCTAAGAACCTCGTCAAACCCAAGGAATCAAGCTACTTTCCAAGACGGTAGAGTCATAGTGCAAAATATATAGGGGAGACAGATATAGGGTTATGCAGGAAGTGGTGCAAGGGTTAATGCTACAGGTTCTGAGGTTAACAAAAATATGTGGACTAATATAGCAAATTAGGCTAAGGTTGTTCATTGTTAGAATTGTCAAGGTGAAGGCCACATGGCACGACAGTGTACTAAACCAAAAAGGCTAAAGAATTCAGCATGGTTTAAAGAGAAAGTCTTGATTCTTTGACTTTTAAGCTTTACTTCTTTGAATTACTTGTAACCTTCTTTTGTTTTGATCTTTGCCATCGCTGATCTTTAGTCACATGCTCATATCTGTTGGAATCTGGAAAGCTTTGATGATGTATCTTCTTCTAATCTCCATAACGTTTAGCATTTGAAGAAGACATTGATTTTCAGAGATTGTGCGGAAGCTTTGAATGTAAGCTTTCTTGATTACTTCAGATAGTGTGGTATGGATATGAGCACATGTCTTGCATCGGAAACTTTGAGTCGTCATTCGCCATGATAGAACCATTTAGTCACCAACAAAACATTTTGTTATGTCAAAATCCACTTAATGTGTTCTAGAAAAAAACATTTTGTGAACACACAAAGGTTTTATATTTTGAAGGGACCGAGTATAGACGATACTCAATCTGGTCGGTTACATTAACCTCTGATTCCGTGAGGATCAATGATTACAGTATGAATACTGCACCTGTGATCAGATAGATTCATTCAAAGAACCTTCTTGACAGGTTTTCCGGCACGTGACAAGCTAGTTCCTCTAATACCTAAGTATCAGATTCCCTAATGTTCGCCGTTCTCTAGACCAGATGTCCGAAGACTAACACACTATAAGTATTTCTACTAATAGAATGGTAAAGAGTGAGTCAGTACAGTTACTATCTGCTGACTATACCGTATAATTCCTTTTATCAGCGTTTTACTTCTTAATACAATTAAGTACCGTAGAAGGCCTGTGGCAAAAATGATTTGAAAAACATTCGATGTGCTTATAAAATTTGTTTGGGGCACAAACGAAAGTTTAATCAGAATGCTGATGAGGTTTTGAAATATATCCCGAAAGATAAGAAGTACCTTGGGGAAATCCAAACTTGTACGAGTACATGTAAGGAAATCCCACTTCAACTAAGTGGGCAGTCCGAAGACCAGGCATGAGCATTCATACGAATACCCTGGTGGTACAACATCTCTTTCCTCAGCATTCCATAAGATCACTTTCACGAACATGAAACAAAAGATTCTTTGTCAGTTATCAAGATACGTGTGTATAACACAAACTTTTGGTACCTTGACATTTTTGATCATTTTAACACTTATGCTCCCCCTACACATGTGCGTCGATAATCGAAAGATGTTTAGCACATGCATGGATAGGACTTTAGCATTTTAGAATCAATCGAATCATTAATTATCCGTTTTTACATGTTTAAGTCACATTCTCTCCCCCGATCAAAAGTATGAAACTTGTGAATGGTTTTGATCTAGAATGGACTTAAAATGTGTCAATCTCCCCCTCAACGTATGAGGTGAGGTGAAATAGCACAAATATCAAGTGATTAATTGAAACAAGACCTTTAGAATACCCAGACAGGAATGATACTGCAATCTGTCTTGAACTTGTAAGCGGTTGGTCGTGACAATCTTTCAGCAATAGAATCAGCAACAGTACGTCCTTTTGACCTGCAAAACTGTTAGTAGTACTGATTCTCCCCCTCAAACTATGACCCGTGTTCTATCTAAAGAGCTATAGTCACAGTCTGATTTGGTCATCCCGAACATGTTTGATAAAAACAAATTGTTTATGAGAAAAAATAGTTCGGGGCTTAGACAACTTCTTGTCTGTGGAAGAAATAATGCACTGAAATGTTACATAAGTCCACTGGGTTTTTTTAAGACCGGTTACATCTGCAGTAACGGCAAGCCATAAATATTTTTATTTATTTATTTTTTATTTATTTTTTATTTTTTACAAAATAACAGGATACACTTGTGAAACACTGGTTTCTCGTATATCAGACTCTATCCTGTAGTTCCTTCAGAGTCTCTGGTGACATTTGTTTAACTCCAAGCAGTGGGAGTAGTGTGGCGAAGCGCTCTCTCGTTAAATGCCTTTTAAAAATGTCAGCAGTTGGTATAATTGTCTCCACGAAATATAACTCAACACTTTTTCTTTCAACCGCTCTTTGATTGAAGTGGTGACTGATATCAATGTGCTTGGAGCGCGAGTGTTGAACACTATTACAGCAAGAGCAATAGCAATTTGATTGTCGGCAATACATCTGAATTTTGTTGAACGCAAATCCATAGTCCCGGAGTTATACGAATCCAGATGGATTTTGAGCACAGCATCTTGATAGGGCGATGTATCAGCTTCTGTAGTGGAGATGGCAGTACTTTTCTGCTTTTTGGATGACCACTAACGAAAAGCATAAAAGCACGATGTCCAAGAAATTGAGCAGAACCAGAAGTACTTCTCGTTGACCATGACATCCTGCATAGTCAGGCATCTGCAAAATCATTAGTTCAAGCCGGAGTCCATCGATAACCACAGACCCATAGAATGGTTTCCTCTAAGGTATCAAAAGAGTCCGCTTATAGCCAGTAAGGTGCATTTCAGTAGGCATAGCCTGGTATCGTTGGCACACATACAAACAGCAAATAGCTATGTCATGTCTAGATGCACTAAGATACATAATGAAGCCTCAAACATACCACAAAATCGTGTAGGACAATAGCTTTCCTCCCTTATCTTCATCAAGGTTGGGACGCTCCGCCATTGGAGTGTCAATGGGTGTGCATGAGTCAAAACCAAACTTTTTCAAGATTTCCTGAGCATATTTGGATTGGTTGATAAAGATGCCTCTGGGATTTTGAGAAACCTGCAATCCTAAAAAGAATGACATTTGTCCCATCATCGACATCTTGAAAGTTGAGTTCATTTCAAATGCAAATAATTTGCAGGCTTTGGGGTTGGTAGAGGCAAAGATAATATCATCTACATATATTTGTACCAGTAGAAGATGTTTGCCTGTTTTTCTCGTGAAGAGTGTAGGATCGACCACGCCTTTTGTAAATCCTGACTTGATTAGAAACGCTGATAGCTTGTCATACCATGCACGTGGAGCTTGTTTGAGTCCATAGAGAGCTTTCTTGAGTCGGTACACATGCGATGGATGCTCCGGATCTACAAATCCTTCTGGTTGACTAACATAGACAACTTCATTCAGTTCGCCGTTGTATAAGGCGTTTCACTCCATCTGGAAGATGACCCATGTTCATACTCGCAGCGTGAGCAATGAAGAGTCTGATCCTTCTAATTCTAGCAACTCGAGCAAATGATTCTTCAAAATTCAATACCAGCTTCCTATCGATAACCTTTCGCCACTAACCGAGCTTTTGTTCTCAGACGTCTCCATATTCCATCCAACTTAATTTTGAAAATCCATTTGCGCGGGATTTAATAATATTATCTGGACAGGGGGTGGGGGCCGGGGTAACAAGTATCCATACATCTAGACGCTCAAACTCATAATTTCTTCCTGCATAGCCACAATCCAGCACGAGTGCTCTGAGAGCTTTGCTTGTATGTCTTTGGTCAACATGAGTTAAGAATTCATTTAAGTGAAACACCACATCGCGTCGTTTTCCTAGCTTTTCCATGGAGAGAAACAGGTCGATCATTATCCCCAATACTTTTTTTTCAAGCGAGTTCTTGAGTCCAACTTTTTGCACGTGAGGTAATTGGTTGTATGAAGTAACATCGATATTGACAGAGTTGGAAGAAGATGCTACTGAATCGGTTTCAGGAGCATTATAGGTGTCAAACACATTACTGTCAACATGATCGAATAGTGTTTCAACATCAGAATCACTAGTGTCTGGTAGAGGTATTTGATGAGGCAAGAGGCTTTCAGTAACTGCAGGAGCCCATCTGAGATAACTGAGTGATGGAAGGTGAACCTATTGCATTCCGGGTGCCGTTGGCCAGCAGGAAACATTAACCCGAGTTATCGGAACAACCAGAGAATCGGAACAACCTCATCATCAATCAAACCATTGAAAACAAAATCCATCTACCTTTTCTTTGTAGAAGGGACACTAGGTTGTTCTGGGTCTTTTACTAGTGCAGAACGGCTGCGTCCTGACTGTAAAGCAGTAAGTTCGAATTTTGTACTGTTTGGCAACAGAATCATTTGTTGAGGTAGAGGCCTGAACTGGTTTTTGAACAGACTACAATCCTTCGGTAAGTTCATCGAAGGCAACATGAACGGTTTCCTGAATCTTGCGCGTTCTTTTGTTGTAGATTCGGTACGCCTTCTTGGTGGGTGCATAGCCAACAAATATACCTATATCTGCTTTCGCCTTGAGTTTACCAACGTCATCGTAGTCATTGGTCGGATAGCACAGAGAATCCTCAAACACTCGTAAGTATTGTAAGATTAGGTTCTTTCCTTCAGCAGTTCATAAATAGGTTTTCCGTGAAGCGTGTGTACAAGAATCGATTTAAGAAGTATAACACGCAGTGGCTACAGCTTCAGCCTCATAGGAAACAGTGGAGCTTTCGCAAAGAATGAGCATAGTACGAGCCTCTTCCATAAAGAGTTCGGTTCCGTCTTTCGACAACGCCGTTCTGTGTGAGACCGAGGTACTGCTCGATTCATGTAAATACGAACACTCTCAAACATCCTCGAGAGTCTTATTCACAACTCCGTTCCATTATCTGTTCTGACGAAGCAACAGTTCATTAAGGGCTGCGTTGAGTCTTCACAATAAACTTTCTCAATCACTTTGAGGAGTTTCATCCTTTTCAGAAAACGTACCCATCCAAATCTGGTGTAATCATCAACTATCACCAAAACATACTTCTTTCCGTTGATACTTTCTGTTCTCATTGGCCGAGAGACCATAGGTATAGTATGAGAACTTCAGTATTGTGTTTTCCCGTCTTTAGTGGATGTGATGCCTTTCTACTGTTTACCTAGCTTGGACAAGATGGACACAAATGGTCTTGCATATTTCATCATGGTAAACCTCTGACTAGATTTTTCCGAGCCAACATTCAATGTCCTGAAATTCAGATGTATTCAACCGACGATTGCCATAACCATAGACTCGTTTAATAGGAAGAGGCTTTTGTAAGCAAGCAAACTGGTGAAGCTGACATCATATCATTTAGTGAGATGGAGTACAGGTTGGTTGTCCGTGAACCTTTGAGGAGATCCACCATATCGTAGTTGCGGATGTGACACGAATGCTGTCGGAAAGCAACTTCTAAACCTCCATCACAAAACTGACCTACAGAGAATAGGTTGTGCTTGAGTCCTTCAACATAATAGACTCGAGAGATGATAGTGTCACCCAGTTTATAATCACCATAGCCAATGATAGCTGCATATTCATCGTTGCCAAATCTCACTGTACCAATGAACTTTTCTACAAAGTTGATAAGACGTGCACGATCACCGGTCATATGTCTTGAGCATCCAGAATCCAGATACCATAGAACAATCTGTACTACCTGCGGTAACACAAACATTTACGGTGATAGGATGCCCTGAAGGGTTCCGGTTAGTTAACAATCAAAAATACCAGAGATCCCTTTCTAGATTTCCACTCGTTCGAACCTTGCTAGATTTCCACTCGTTCGAACCTTGCTAGATTTCCACTCGTTCGAACCTTGCTAAATTTCCACTCGTTCGAACCTTGCTAGATTTCCACTCGTTCGAACCTTGCAAGATTTCCCACTCGTTCGATCCTCTAGATCGAATGACTCGTTCGGTGAGCACAAAAACACGAACAAAGACCCCCTTTTTTTTGCTAAACAATACACGAACAAAAAAAATGAACAAACGAGAATCACGAGATCGTTGATTGCAAACAAGATGGTTTGAATGATATTAGATTAAACATAAGCCGTCTTTGAATCAAGAATCAAAAACACACAAATAATCAAAAACAATAAAACCTTTTTTTTTTCGAAATCAATAACATAAAAAAAACAACCAAAGTCAATACATCAATCTTTGTAGGGCTTCAATACCACATTGTTAACATAATAAACACTAGGAAAAACAAGATCGTAGGTCGAGGAGGAGAAATCAAATGAGAAGCCGATATATTGATTGATATAGAAATAAAGGTAAAGATGTGAGATTTGATAGGTAGAGAGAAAAAAAACACCACACACACCTTTATGTGAAATTTACAAATGAATCCTCACCTCTCCTATGGAAGTATAGAGAGGGGTGTAATAATAGTCTTTGTTCGGTTTTTCCTATTCCTAAACTATCATAATGTTGACTAGTCAACACATTTATTGTCTAGTCCAATAGAGAGAAAACACACACACTTACACTTTTACAAAAGTGAGCTTCACCCCTCCATGGAAGTATGGAGGGGGTATTTATAGTCCTAGTGACACTTAACTATTGTAACTAGTCATTATTAGTCCCTACGTGTCACGCTATAAATGAACTAATGTAATTCCGGATATGTCACCATATTTTAAGGCTAACAATCTTCCCCTAATATGTGGACACATACGGAATTACTTACAATGTTCCTAACAAGTACAAATACAATTGAATAAAGTCTTCCAAAGCGCTTTCAAAGCTGATGTTGTCTTTTAAGTTCTCCTGGTCTTGAAACTTGTATTCCAACTTGGATCTTCATTGTCTTTACTTGTTCTGGAACCATTGTAGTATGCATGAGTTGGATTAACTTCCCCCAATTCATGCAGCATGTCATGAAAAGCTTTCTTCATAGATTTCTTTTTGGTGAAGTTTCTGAATCAGCTTCCCCCCAAACCAACATCCCTATCTTAAGCAGATTCTGAAACTTTAAAGTAGCTTAAACAATCTTCTACTTGTCATTGATGTGCATAGTGGAAATTTGTAGAAGTCAAACCACACCAAATACTCCTGCTTCTTGTCATTAGGGCTTGGTGAATATTCATTCGGGGGTGCATGCGAGAAATCAGCAACAATTCTTCTTACGTATGCATAATACTTCATAAACCATACAAAGTAAAGTAGTATACACTACTTCCCACTGGAAGTTGACATGGTAACATCAAGGTCAACTAAGTCCCGGATGTACACATTCTCCCCCATGATGGTTGCGAACTCTCGGAAGCATCATTATTATGTACGCACATATACTCGAGAAGTTCTTGTCTTAAGCACAAATCTTGAAATCCAAACAAAGCATTACCCTTACGTTGAAGGATTTTGCTTAGACTGTGAAGTACCATTGACGTTCTGTAGCTTCAATTATCCCGTGAGAATTGCTGATTACATCTCAACCTTTAAACTCTCTGGCTAACTTACCAACCTCGTATTCTGTCAGCTATTGCTGTAATCACTTGGTGAAGTAAACCCGATATACGAAACTTGAAAATGAAGTAAGATTCCCCAAATTTGTTACTTAAGCTTGCACTGTTGTTGATTGAAGAACGGTGCAGAAGAAAGCCTCTAAGTACCCTATACCCAATCACAAAGTATATGAAAAGTACAACACCTCTTGAACATCAACATCTGCATCTGCGTGTGACACTAAGTACTACAACATAACTCCTTTAAGTGATAGCTATAACCCGTGAGTACTACAATGTCACTCCTTACATCGGGTATAACTAGATAATCCAAGTCTCAATCGTAGCTGTATACGTTCAAGCAAGTCATCAATCGATATATTGGGTTTAAAGAAAATGGGTAGAAAGTAGAAGGAAGTCTCTATGATGAAATAAGTAGACGCCTTCGTGAAACTCACTTCAATCTCAAATGAGGGATACCAAATCAATTCCGTGATCACTTGACATTAAAGTCCAAATTTATAGCCGTTTTGACATTTTAGTGAATCTTTAACTAGTTTTGTGTATTGCTTACGTGTTTATATTTTGATTTGTCTTGATGATACTACCAAATCAGCAAACCACACACACGAATCGCTCCTGTGCTCTGATGCCAATTGTAGGATCCCTAGATCATTCCATGGATGAAATCACAAGATCAATGGCAAAAAGAAAGATTAAACATTAAAGACTTTTGATTGAATGAAAAACAAGAGTTGCTACAAACCCTTAAGATGAAAAATGATAATGAAGTAGCTAACCTAATTTTGACTAAACTAGGTGTATTTATACTAACTAGGATTTGCCTTTGAGGGCTTTCTTTTGGGCTTTTTACATCTTGGCCCTTATACATAATAAACATTAAATTAACATTGTCTTTCGAGCTAGACTTTTGTCTTGCATCTTCGAGTGACCGAAGCTTCTTTGTTCTGGTCCATTTATGTGATCATAACAGTATGAATTGTCGTTAAGCAGTAAGTGGGTAAAGTCTCGATGAGCTAGGATTTAGTAAGAGCACCATTACTAATCTCCTAAGATAGATTATAATCAACAAATGCTTGCTTTATGCGGATGCGTCCATTTGTGACAGAATTAGCGTGTCTGAGTCTTAGGAAGAAGTACCGCCTACGTCTAGGAATGATATGCCCTTCGAGATAAGACAATCATTGCACTAATAAACAAACATGCATTTTATCGGATTATTCATGGTTGATATGTTTTCCTTACATTAGTTCTTGACCATTCCTCTATCGTTTTTTAATCTTCTTGTGGTGTTATGCTTTTACATTTCATCAAACCTTAGTTATATACCCAAACTCATGACCATTCTCTCATGGCATAAACCCCTTTTTTTCTGCATTAGTTTAGGTTTAACTTAAGATAAAATAAAATATGATAGAATTAGGAATTAACGCACACAAGACGCTCTTAGTTATCGAACCCTATTTACCATGAAACTCCATCTGACCGGGTACACTACCCGTTAAAGTATTGTTTTTAGGTATAGTCGGCATAAAATAAATAGTAAAACTTGATACATAAAATACCTACTCACAACGACGCATCAGGGAATGATATAATATTTTGCCCAACAACTTACATATAAATAGGAAACCTTAAGGGATTTTAGTCTTCCAACAGGCAACTCATAAGAGATAACTATTAATGTAATTAAACTAAAACACCAAGTAATTTGTAACTCCTACAGCCTTTACTTCGTGCATTAATAAGACATGGTTTCCAAAAATTTGACAGTAACATACTTTAGTAGATTATCTACTGCCGGTGTCTATATCGAATATAACTAAACGATAATGATGCGTATTTTATTTAAAAAAATATTTTTACCAAGTTTTAAATTTATAAAACTCGATCTACCTGACAACGTACTAATGGGCAGAGAACCCGATCGTGGGTAGTATAGAATGGTAAATATGAGGTCGTCCCAAGAGCTAAGTTGTAATTAGTTTTAATTTGAAATGTCACGTTTGAAAAGTGGGTTGAATTGATTTGAAATAAATAACAAGAAAATAAATAACTAGAAATTAAAAGAGTTGAAGATATCAAGAGAGAAAACATGCTAACCTAGTTACTTCATTACTATTGTTGTGAACACGCATTCCTGTGCAATGTTAAACTATGGTTTCATTAGCGGTTTCTAAGGTCGATAGACTTGAATGTGCATATTTAGTCTATCCTATACTTCCTGTGATTCCGAATCAGTCCCAAATCATCTGGGAGGTAGGTTTCCAGGTTGCAGTGATTAATCCCAACTATTCCTAAAACATATATAATAATCTATAAAGATTATTAACCCTCTTTGAAAGAGTTCCTGTGCTTTTTAAGTATATTAAGCGATAAGTGCGGTGACCAGTTAGTTCATACACCAGGTAAGGAGTTAGTGAACCTCCCTAGTACCCATTGGATCCCATATTGACTAGATAATCTAATTATGGGGCAAGCTAGGTCCAGACCACCCGTACTACCAAAACCCAGGGTTACATAATAGTCAATGAATATCTAATGAAACCATAATCTAACAGGAAACAATCATAACAAAAGTAACTACATAACTAGGCCAACACTTTAAGTGCTTAGTCGCTCATGTTAATGGAAAAATAGCAAGAAATAGAAGAAATCATAGATTGAAAACTCATAATTCTTACAGTATTCGCATTTAAACGATTAAATACAAAAAGTAAGTAAAGTGTGATCTCCCTTAGACTCCAGGTGGAATTCTTTGAAGGTTGGAAGCCTTTGTTGCCTCTCTAATTGGCTGTGGAGGAAGTGATATCAGAATAGGGTGAATGAGGCCTCTATTTATATGTACTGAACCTATTATGGCACAACCAATAAAGGTGTTACGCCATAACCATCATACACGGCATTCCATATTTAAGTAGTTGTTACAGCGTAACCAGATATGGTGTTACGTCGTAACCTTCAAATAACTTCCATATGTACGTGATCTTTATTTCATATTTGTGGATCTTCATGGTTACGGTGTAACTGGATAAGGTGTTACACCGTAACTCTAACTTTGTCAAGATTTCCTTCCAAATATATGGTTACGGCGTAACTAGATATGGTGTTACGCCGTAACATTATCCTTTATGTTCGTACTTGCTTAATATATGTTACGGTGTAACCATTTTTGGTGTTACGCCGTAACATTCTTCAGAATTTACACTTTAAGTCCTTTTTCCCTTGTATCTTGTCACTTTCCTGCATTTTACCTAAAAACTACAAAATGATAGAAAATATCTCGTTTTCGAGTATTAGTTATTCTTTTGCATATAATATAGGGGGTATTTTGCCACCAAAAAGTATTAAATATTTGATGTTATCAAATATCCCCCTACTTGACTTCTGCTTGCCCTCAAGTAGAACCTGTTAGAACATTTCATAAAAAGATTTCTCAAGAATAACTTCAAGAAATGAATTAATAAAACTCTCATGCTAGAAAACATCAAAGCTGAACACCTCATGAAAAGGGGATAAAAAGTCGCACTCTCTTGATTTTAATATGGGCTAAAATAATAATGGGCTGGCCCGGCCCATTTAAATGGGTTACGGGCTGGCCCAATAAAATCCGAGGGTACCGTTGAACTCGTATTCTTACGCTCATTCCATTCCCGTGCTTGGTTTCGTTCGGTTTTGTCTTTTCTTTTGTCCATTTCTTTAATATCCATACCTGCGCATACACAAACACAAAAACAAGCATATATTTGCTATTTTTATTATGTTTTTGGTCTTTTGGGTTCGTTTTTCAAGGTAAAAAATATGTATAAAATAGCGAATACCAGTAATACTAATAAAAATTATGCTAAGTAGTTACTACTGGTAGTGTAAAAGTTACTACTGCTAGTTACTACTATTAGTATATATTAGTACTATTAGCATAAAGTTACTGCTGCTAATAGAAGTTAAGACTGCTTAGAGATGAAGACTGGAAATATACTAAGTAGTTACTACTGCTAGTACAAAAGTTAGTACTGCTAGTGTATGTTAATACTGCTAGAGTAAACTTCTAAGTGGTTAATACTACTTGTGCTCAGTTACAATTGCTGAGTGATTACTATTGCTAAAAGGATTATGCTGACAGAGATGAGATCAAAGATTAATTGGAGAACAAGAATACTTATGAAGAAAAGTATTAGTTATTTATAAAGAAGATATGTATAACTTATTTGTTAAGGAGATTACGTTTGTTTATAGAAAAGATCATGATAAGTTAGGAAAGTATTGTAATCCTTGTAGGACTCCTTGGTGTATAAAAGGAGGTCATAGGGCATAATGTTAGGAGTACATCTTTGATATTCGTAGCTTCAAGGTTATTTTGTAACCCTATCACTATTCAGAGTGATCATTTCATATTGAGGCTGAAAGTTTAGTAAAAGATCTTGTTTTACTGTTTCATTGTTCTTCTTAGTATTACAAGCTAGATTCTGCATAGTTTGTAGTATTTACAATCTTAGTTTCTACTATAGTTGTTTTGGATCTATCCAACACAACTAAGCTTTAACAATCTAAGTAAAATATGTTCAAAGGGGATCAACAATACCCACAAAGTCCATTTACGTATACAAGGCTTAGACATGTTTAAAACTTAAATTTTTAAGATTTCAGAAGAAGGTTACGGCGTAACCAAGGTAGTTACGTTGTAATTAAGTGGTAAAAAATTTAAGTTTTTAAGGTGTTACGGCGTAACAGTAAAACTGGTTACGTCATAATAATAATGGTTACAGCGTAAGCTAATGTTGTTACGCCGTAACTGCTGCAAATTCAGCAAGGTTACCACATGTTTTAAAGTCAAGCTAGTCTCGATAATTGCCTCCTAGCTTCTAGATTCCGCAAAATAAAGTAAGAAACATGCAAACCAACTAATGTAAAAAGGAAATTTCATTAAATAAAGGACGGGTTATCTCCCGACAAACACTTTTGTTTATTAACGAGTCTTTAACTTAGACTCATGCCATTTAACGTTTTGTTGTTTTCTACCTCCTTTTGGATCATTTCCTTAAATTTTGATCCGTTCTTCCTTCCAAGAGGTAAAACATTATTCAAGTCTTTGGAAACACAGTCAAAACTTTGTCCACCTTCAAATGAATATTTCTTAACCTCAAAAGTTTCTACTTGTACTTCTGGTGGATGATAATCATCTTCTTCTATCCCTAATTCCTTACGCTCCTTATTTTCGAACTCATGATCGTGCCACCCATAGTTTTTATTATGCACTTGGTTACAATATTCCCATATGATATCGAGAATGTATCCTTTCTTCCCTATTCCAAGTTCGTACTCATCAGCTAGCTTATCGATTTCTAAGTTGAATTCCACTTCTATCTACTAAGCTCATAATGGTCGGGGAGTTGTTTATAATAGCCGAGGTCATCTTGATAAAACCAATCTATTTAACCATAGCTTCAATAGTTCCTTTTTTTCAGGTTCACTAATTCAGCTTATGACCACGGAAATGCCTAAATGTATTTAATTTGCGAAACGTAAATGCTTTACGTATCCAATAAAAATAAAATATAAAAAGTTAATTATTATTTTCGTAAAAAAAATAATATAACGCTTGCTTGACGTAAACTTTAATTTGTTTGGTGCCCGTTTACGTTAAATGAAATTTTTTAGCTTACGCAATTTAACTATGTGATAAGAATTAAAAGTAAACGCGTACGAGACGGAAAAAAAGAAAGAAAGAAAAAAAAATAATGAAATTAATGACGTCGTAAAATGACCTAAAAACACGAAATGTTACATGTGATGTATCTACTAAGGTCCTATTATTGTGAGTATTGTCACGTTGTGATTTGATCTCCGATAATGAAGTCTATTACAGATCAAATCGATTTGGAACCATAAGGATTGGTTTATCTTCTAGGATTTCTTTCTCGTCTGTGATTTTGTTTTTTATCGTTTGCCCTAACTTTTTAGGGTTTTATTAATTCATTTTCACTTCTTTTGTTATCAATCATGGGAGATCGCAATTGGAATTTTCAAAACTCTACAGAAAATCAAACTCTAAAGATCTCTTAGTATGTTTTTGTTACCAATTTCTACGGTCGTTGATGTTTTCATTCCATTTAAGAGGTCTAGAGCAGGTCAACACTTCACCTTTGCTTGTTTTATTAAGGTCATTAACTTAGAACGTTTGGTGAAGAACCTATGTACAATTTAGATTGGGCGATATCATTTACATGCGAATTTTGTAAGGTTTGAAAGGCCACAAAAATGCAATACTTCTATTCCAAAAGGGACAAATATGGAGACTTCAAAAAACTCTTATGCTTATGTTCTTAAAGATGGAAACCAATCAGATAACTCTAAGCCATCCTTGGTTCTTGATGAATCTTGTATTAAGGAGCATGATTTTGGCATGTCTCTGATGGGAAAGGTAAAAGATGTTTATGCTATTCTAACCTACCCATCATTCTTTCTAAAGAAGATTTTCAAAATGTCAAGCTTTCATATCTTGGAGGGATGTGGGTTCTCTCAGATTTGGATTCTATTGCATCTAAAGATAAATTTCTTAATCATATTGGTGTTGGCTCTTGGTTCACTTCTATCAAACAAGCGACTAACTCATTTGTATGTGATGAAAGGATTGTTTAGGTATCAATTGAGGGTCTACCTATTAAACCATGCACTCCTAACTCTTTTCCAAAGATTGCATCATTGTGGGGGGAGTTTGTGAAGTGGGAAGACTTGGAATTAAAATCTTTGTCATGAAAGCATTTGTGTTTAAAAATGAAGATAGATAAGATGATCAATAAATAGCGGAAAATCATAGTATAAGGTAAAGTATTTTGGATTCGTGCTAAGGAATTGGACGCTTGGGTTCCAAATTTTTAAGAAGACATGCAAGATGATCTTTCCTTTGATGAGGAATCCCAAGATGATGTTGCTGAGAATAAAGCTGATAAAAATGAAATCAATACGGTAAGTGATGTTGATAGAGTCTCCAAATCTAGTTTCATGCATGTCAATGATCTCATTCATGAAGACACCAATCACAGCAAAACAAGAGAGGTGAGAACACAATCCGATGATCCTTTTAATATTTATGATATTTTGAATGGGCAACAAAAGAAGGCAAGTAACTCAAGTAGTGCAAAATCGAAATACTTCTAGTTTTACCTCAGTTAACAATGAATACGAAAAAATGGGGAAGAAATAATACAAGATGCAAATGAACAGGTTCAATCTCTCTCAAACAAGCTTAAAGATTAAAAAATGAATCGTAGGTTTTCATCAAAACATAGCATGAATACTTGTCCATAGAAAAGTAATATATGCGAATCTATTTTATATTTAATGGATGAATTAGTTAAAGTTGGCCAAACCATGGGTTACAATATGGAAGGCTGTGTAAAAAATATCGAGACAACTATTGGTTCACAAGGATATTTCGACGTTGTGAGATAAATTTTTGTCTTTAAATATTCAAGGTCTTGGAAACAAATCTAAAAGGAATTGGATTAAGGAATTATGTCAGAAACATAAAATCAATTTTGTTACTATTTAAGAAACTAAAGCGGAGAATATTTATTTACGTTCTTTTAACGATTTATGGTGAAGTCTGATTTTCGATCATGTTGTTGGTCCTTCAATTGGTTGCTCAGGAGGTATTGTTTGTGTTCGGGATCAAAATATTTTTTAAAGAACTTATTAAATAAGCTTCAGGAGCTTAACTCCAATGTTGGTGCAACATTGACTAGAATCTCCTTTATGTTTTAACGATGACAAATAAACATTCGCAAAACGTAAAATCACAAATGGTAGCTTAAATCCTCAAAATCGGATTTCACCATATGGCGCGCTGGGCACACATCTGCGCGCCACACGCAAAATCTGTTTTACGGATTTAGCAATTTTCGGCTTTCCTCTTACCCGACACATGTGGAAACTTCAATAAAGGTATATATATGATATTTAAGGATTTGGGAACACTCTAAATGAGGTTTAGACCAAGAGAGGAGCAAAAATAAATCCTTTTGTTTTTTTATAAAATGCCAACTTAAATTTTTTATCAAACGCCTCTAGCCAAGGATGAGACTTCTTTCTAAACCTAGTATGATCATACGTTCAACATACCAACAAGCAAAAGTAATCATTTGACCTTAATCCGGATTTACGTTGTTCCTAATCACGGAACAAATTTTACTTCCTTATTGGTTAAATTAAGTCAAAGGTCACTTTGCGTAAACGCATCCTTTCCCGTTATGGGATATGTTTTACTTAAGATGCAAAGGACTTAGTTTGCATCAACATGATTAGTGATCAAATCCATTGTTGATTATCATGGATAAAAGTTTAAATGACTAATTGAGTTGTGGTATTTGGAAGTTAATCATACTTTGACTTTTCTCACTTCCATACAAATGTTTTACAAACTCACATGTATTCCTCACATGTAAAAGTCCTCACTTCTTTTACACAATCCTTCTACCCATCATTTCTAATCACTTGTTTATCCTTATTACCCTACAAGTGATTTCATTTCCTCCACACACATCATCTTCCTAAACAATCCCATAATCACATATGTCCACTATTTCCTCTCTTATTGGAAATGTGATTATTTACCCAAATCAATCCTTTCATTTCATCCTGATAACGCCTAAATTATACATGTTTTCGGTGGCGTTATTTATATATATTTTATCATTTCTTGTGAACTTTTAATACTTAATAGCATGAAATATGTGCAGGTTCACTTGAAGACATCCCGAGCTTAAAACGTTCAAAGTACAAGTGTTTCTACTCATTGGAAAGCAAGTTAGAAGAAAAGAAAGGACTAAAGCTAAAAATGCCAAGAAGTACACCGCACATTTCTGTATGTACGCTGTACTTCCTATCGAGTTTAATAGAATTAAATGGAATTAAATGAAGACTGCATTAACTCACCAAGTACGCCGGTTTTATTCAAAAGTACGCCGCACTTCCTTGCAGCATTAATGATTCTTGCACCGACATAGGCAAAGTACGTCGCACATTTTAGAATGTGCGCCGTACTTCGATCCCTTCTCAGCCTATAAATAGAGACGGATTTTCAAGCCATTTTGCATATCTCTCACACATTCATTCACTTATCTAAAGCTTTTCACACAAAAATCTCTCTCGAACATCTTGAGTTGAAGATCAAAGAACAAAGAACACCATCAGAGTATTTAGTAAATAAAGGTTGTAGTAAGATTCCATACTTGTAACGGGTAGAGTTTGATCCATATTCTTACCTAGAATAGTATTTTCTTGTTTCTTCTCTTTATTTTGTTATGAACTTCGTAGCCATGAGAGGCTAAATCTCTCATGACTACTTGGTGATGTTAATATAAGAATAAGCCTTTGGTATAATTGCAATCCTTTTAATCTTAAGCTTATGTTGAAATCCTATCGTGTCTTATCTTATCAACTTTGATTGTATGCTTATAACGGTA
>BQNB010055298.1:17158-39169 GCA_026074375.1 Tanacetum coccineum
ATGATGCCAGGTTCAACCTTGATGCATTATTGACATCATATAGACTTCTTCATGACATGCTCATCCTGCAATTGTTAGTCTAAAACCAAGAAAAACACTAACAGTGGAAAGTTACCCCAACAGTGGGAACATTTACACTAGCAGTGGAAACTTAACAGTGGGAAAAATGACTAACAGTTGCATTTTAAGTTAATGGAATACATATTCTGCTGTCTAGGAGTCCTAAGCAACACATGAGTATCATCATCTAACTTAAAATCTTTCCCCAATACAAGGCACTCAGAATCAGTAAACAGAACACTATTTTTGTTATCACAGATTTGTGACACACTAAACAGATTATATTTTAGTTCTTTCACAAAATAAACATTCTCAAACTTAAGTTTACCGGTCTTAATTATACCTTTACCAGTAATCTTTCCTCCTCCATGTCTAAATGACACATATCCTCCATTATAAGGCTCATACTCAGACAGATAGAATTTGTTACCAGTTATGTGCCTAGAGCAACCACTGTCCTAATATCCTTTATCATCAATATTATCCTGTGGAATGCCCTGTACATTAAGAAAAAGAATGTTAACTCTTTTTAGGGACCTAAGCCATTACCGGCTTGGGCCTGCCTTGTGTATCAATGTAATTGTATTTCTTGAAGATTACAGATACACCATTGAGTTTTAAACCTTGATTAAGTTGATTTTGCTTAGGTTTCCAAATCCAACAAGCTGAGGCCTTAACAGCTTTTCCCCTGTTTCCCTTAACAACAGCAACTGTTGGCTTAGCAGTGGGAACTTTTGAGCCAACAGTGGGAACTTTTGTTCTAGCAGTTGGAACCCAAACTTTATTTTTAACTGTTGTTTTTCTTACAAAGGGTCTTTTTACATGTGAATGTGCTGGTTTGAAAGATGTCAATTTTGGATAAGCACTATTCAATGTATATGGGTATTTCATGTTGTCATGATTATTGTCTACCCTTGACCAGATTTTCCCTTTATTCACCCTTGTGTTTTGTTTGCAGTCAAACTTCAAATGTTCAAAGCTACCACAATTATAACATGCTTTATTTTGCATCACAAAGTCTTTTCCTAGCTGTTGAGATTTTTTATTATTCCAATTCCTCTGATTCCCTCTAGGATGATTTTGTTTTGGTGTTTCTATCTTTCCTACTACTCCCTCAGTGAACTTATCAAACTTTTCTTGTTCAAAGCTAGATCTAACAGTTTTATTAAGTGTAAAGTCAACCTCACTTTCATCTTCAGAGTCCCATTCCTTAATGATTGGAGCACTAAAATTGTTAGACATAACTTTAGGACTTTGTGAGGTGTTTCTATACATCTCTGCATATATCACAGTTGGTTTCCTAGAATTTTCAGTGTTAATAACTTTAGGGACACTAGGACAACCAATTTCTTTTACAAAGATAATCATGAGTTTTGATAAAACATTACCAACTGATCCTCTTTGTTCAAATAAAGAAAAACTTGCACTTACATCTCTTGGCACATCTATGCTAGGTGTAGGCCTACTATAATAAGTAACAGTGTCATCAACAAATTCAGGCAAACCTGTCCAAGACAGATCATTCTTAGGAGGTGAATAGACTTGTGTAGGAGGAGGTGGAACAACAGTATACTCATTAAGCCCCAGACCCGTCTTATCCTTAACAGATCTTTGAGTCCCTAAGAGACAGTCTAGATCTTTTGCAGAATTTTCAAATTTTTTTATTTTAAAATCTATGCTGTCTTTTTCTGTGATAATCCGTCAATTTCAGGTCGTTATTTTATTCTCGAGTATTAATTATAATTTTCATTTTTATGTTGAGATGTGAACTCACTATTCACCGGAATAAATTAGGGTTTACGTTTGCAAATTAAGTAACGTCAACGAAGAACAGGAGAATCCAACGTTAAGTATCGACGTTTATGTTATCGAATTTCTGTAGAAATAATTTTATTACATTCGTTTTTATTTTTTGTGTTAAGTGCATTTTTCGTATTTTACACAAAAATCTTCACGAGCAATGTTTATAATTATTATTCGTCTAGTACCGTACGTAATTTAAAATATTCAGAAAAGTATCCTGATTTTCATAGAACTATTTTTATCTTGTTCGTTTTTACTTCGTGGTTTCGCCTTAACTCTCATTTTATTTTACGTTTATACCCGTTGGCCTCGAAACTACCCACCTATCTTAAAAATTATACCCTAAATACTAAAGTTTATAAATTTTAAACAAAAATTTTGACACCACCACCTCATATGAGGCGTGGCACAAGAAGAAGAGAGACTAGGACACTTGTCCTAGTCCATTTGCATGTATAACTTTTATAAAACCCACTCCTTCACTCTCACTTTCTCATAACTTGAAAAGAAAAAAAAACTCACACCTCTCTTGTTCCTCTCTTTGTGCCGTGAACCACCACCACCATAGCACCATTATCATACAATTTTGAAGACCAAATAATGATCACACTAGTGGATATGACTACCTAGTGTGTTTCCTATATTTTTGAAGTAACAAAAGAAGTTTTTCAAGAAGGTTTTTATATCATTTGGGGCTGAAGTTATAAGAAGGTTTATGCAAGATATTGGAGTAAGGAAAATGGTGAACAAAAGTATTTTGGGTGGAGTATTTTGGGTGGAGTTTAAGCTTGGGATTGAAGCCTTCATCAAGCTTGTTCTTATTTTGATCATTTTGATCTTGTCTACATTTTCTTGTGGTAAAACCTTCATAAGTTTTGTTATCATTTTATTTCTATTTCATTATATGTATATACATGTATTGTACTTTGATGATCAAGTAATAAAAAGTAGTATGCATGTGTAGATCTAGGTAAGAAATGACTAAATCAACTATTAAAACTTGCAAGAAATCATTGAAAATTTAGGGCTGTTGGTAACAATAAGTTCTGGATTTTTACATATGTATTCGACTTGATTTGATTTACCTAGGTGTAAGACAATTGAGTGAATATCATGTGCTAAATTGGATATCCAATGGAAAGTGAAAAATTAGATCAAGTTATAACCATTTTTTACAAAATAACATCAAATCTGACCTTGCATACAGAACATCATAAAAAGTCCCATGATTGCGTACTGAGTTGGTTTAAAAACAACCAAAACTATGAACCTAGAAAAAATCAAGTAGGTTCGTACAAATTTGGATGATCAACAATGCTTATGGTTTGAAAATGGGCATCAAAAATAGGTGAAAGTGAATTTTCAGCCCAAAAATGCCAACTTACCTTTGTATAATGAAGTGACCATAATTATATATTTACTTAAAATAAGTATAAAACTGACTTATAATTTATAATGTACATCTAAAAATGAAACTATGAATATAAATTTTATAAGTATAATCATATATGTTTGAAAGATATAACTACTTTTGCAAGCATAAACATATGAAATTTTTATTTTACTCTAATAAGTCAACACAAAATTTGTAGAGCGTTTTGCGACTAAAACCTGAGATGGAAACCCACTTTGGGAACTTATGCATGAAGAACCTACTATAATAAACTTAAACCCACACCGAAGAAACCGAAAATTTACTAAAAACTCATAAACATGCTTAAAATGGACTATAATACCATAATGGCCATAGGCCCAATGTATATGAATGGACCTATTGGACTTAACTTTGGACACCCCAACCTACTTGGCCCAATTAATGGTAAGATCTGGTCTAGGACATATAAAATGGACTAAATTACTTTAATGGACCTTCATAAAGGGCCTAATGGGCCTTTGACTAAAATTGGTAACAACTAGTGAGAAAATGAGCTAATTATACATGTTAAAAAACACATAGAAGACTATGAGAATAAAACTTAGGGAATTATAAATTGTTGATCATCATATAAGGTACATGTATATATACATATTTAATTGTGAATTTTATTTTATCGACTAGAAACCTAAGACCCGTTACAATTTGTATAGGTCTTGGTTGATTGACGCGCCTACTTTTGAAGTTTTTATTCATCGATATTCTCGTCCGACATCACTAAGTGAGGTCATAGCCTCGCATTTTTACACCTTAATTGTTTTATAAACCCGCGAGGGAGATAACATGCTTATTTTTAAAATAGAACACAAGGAACCCGAATGTATGCTAGTAGCCTTGATTATTATAAGTTAGCTTAACACGCTAGATAAAAGACCCGCGGAAATCATGAATTGTTAATTGCCGAGAAAAAAAGGCATACGCTTATACATGAAATAGTACTATTTGGAGGCTACCACCTCCGATCCGTGACGACTAGCTATCGTCTTGTGTCGGGAAAAATGACACAACGGATGCATTGTATAGAGAATAAGATACACTCACAGCGAGGGTGTATAGTGGGCATTATATTGAATATATGGTAAGGTTCGATGTCATGAGGCTTATAATAATCCCCCGATATAACTTTGTATGGCCACATCGTTGTATCCAGATGAATATTGAAAAATGATACTTGTGTTAGGAAATTATGTTTATTGTTTATATATATAAAATCTATGGATTCACTCAACATTATTGTTGACTTTTAGCATGTTTTATCTCAGGTCCTTGAAGGTAATTCGGCGATGGAGATATGAAGGCCCGCTAAATAATTATTCATTTGAAAATGTTTTGTAAAACGTTGTATGATGTTGTTAAACTTATTGGGACCGTGATGTAAACTTTATTTTATTCAAATGAATGAAATTTTCTCAAAACGCCTCTTTTTTATTCGTTTTCTATGATTTGAGTTATTGTTCTATGATGTAACACCATTGGACCCTTCCGCTGACATGAAGCTAAATTGAGGGTGTTACATAGATGCGGATCATTTGTCGAGACTTGAGAACCCAGACTTAGGAACATTCACGGAAGATGAAATCGCTGATGAATTTCCTGATGAACATCTTATGGTATTGAAAACTGAGCTTAATAACGATGAACCATGGTATGCAGACTATGTTAATTATCTCGTTGGAAAAATTGTAGCTCCAAATTAGACACCCGAAAAAAGAAGAAGATTTTTATCTCAAGTGAAGAATTATTTTTGGGATGAATCGTACCCATTCAAGCTATGCCCAGACAATATAATGAGACGATGTGTTGCTGGAAACAAAATCTTTGAAATTTTGGCACATTGTCATTCTGGACTAACTGGGGGTCATCATAGTGCGTCAGTGACTGGAAGGAAAGTTTACGAATCTGGATTCTTCTGGCCTACTATCTTTAAAGATGCCAAAGATTACATGATGATATGTGATGCATGTCAGAGATCTGGAAACATATCATCAAAAAGTAAGATGCCTCAAAACAATATTTAGGTATGTGATGTATTTGACGTATGGGGGTTAGACTTTATGGGACCCTTTCCTAACTCGAAGGGTAACAAATACATCTTAGTGGCGGTTGATTACGTATCAAAACGGGTTGAAGCTCAGGCACTTCCTACGAATGATGCTCGCGTTGTGATTAAATTTTTAAGAAGGCTATTTGCAAGATTTGGAGTTCCTAAAGCGTTAATTAGTGATCGGGGGACACATTTTTGTAACTCTCAGTTGGAAAAAGCCTTACAAAAATACAGAGTAACTCATAAGTTTTCAACAGCATATCACCCCTAAACTAATGGGCAAACCGAAGTAACCAATCAAGCTATTAAACGAATCCTAGAAAGATCAGTTGGATATAATCCGAAGAATTGGTCTGAAAAGCTGGACGATGCATTATGGGCATTCAGAACCGCTTATAAAACGCCCACTTGATGCACACCTTTTAGATTGGTTTATGGAAAAGCTTGTCACTTGCCTGTTGAGATCGAACATAAAGCATATTAGGCGCTAAAACAATGTAATATGGATCTCACAGCAGCAGCAAAAAATCGTTTCATGGAACTTAACGAATTGATGGAATTAAAAGATAATGCATACGAGAACACCCGGATCTATAAGGAAAGAACTAAGAAATGACACGACTCTAGACTTTGAGGGGATAAATATTTCAAGGAAGGAGACATGGTATTGCTATTTAACTCTAGATTCAAGATGCATCCGGGTAAGCTCAAGTCAAGGTGGTACGGTCCAAATGTGGTAAAAACTGTGTATCCATATGGGACCGTAAAAATCACAGATAAAAACATAATTAGCTTCAAGGTCAATGGACAAAGATTGAAAAAGTACCACGAAAGACATATTGATACGGAAGATAAAGAAGTGGTGGAATTCGAAGAAGATACAACATAAAGAGAAGCTGAAGAAAAGTCTAACTTAAAGACTTCGCTGTAAACAAAAGTACTTCCCGGGAGACAACCCGGATTGTTATTTATTTTTATCGAGTCTGTCTTCCCAGACATCAATACGGTGTATCCGCTTCATACCATACGGCATATTAACTGTCTGGACGTTATCAGTCTATACTTTTTATGCACTTTAAAAAAATTATTGTCAGTTCTAGCAATACGGCTTATTCATGTACATGATACGGCGTATTCACCAAAACTGACTCGTACTTAGTTTGTTTAGTTTAGTTTAAAATTAACTGTAGGTACCAAGATAGGAATACATGTTTTTTCCTATGTTTTATACAGGACCTTGGAAGCAGAGAAATATCGACAAATATTGGTGGAGAATTTACAAATCTAGAGATCTTAAAGTGTTGGAGTCTTGAAACTTCAAGGCGGCTGTTCAACATGAAATCTTACTAATAAACTCAACATGGAGAATCTACCGAGCAAATATCAGGGGAGTTTCTCATTCTAATTCTTTTTAATTCCCGTATTTACTGTTTTATATATACAACGAGGACGTTGTATAATTCAAGTGGGGAATGGAATTAGAATGTTTACTTGTCCTATTTTTCACACTAAAATGCTTAAATTATGCTCAAATTTAAAAACTTTTCAAGCATACTTTTGTGAAATTACTTGATACATAACCCGCACACAATAACCCTTGTTAGATATTGTGAGGATTTAACCTTATCCGTTTCTAAATGTTTACCTAAATTCCACAAAATATGAGTGTGCCGATGATATTGTAGAAATTAGAACTTTGCTTGGTATATCTATTCGAGACCGCAGTGATAAGTACTATAGATTTAGATGGAGTAACTTATTTAAATTGGTAAATTTTAGGATTACACCCAAATTACCTTTACATGTTGCTTATTAACTAACTACACTGGTTAGTTAACCGCCATATAAACCCTTTGTTTACTCTCACTTTAAGAGTAAGATACCCCTAGAACAACCCATAGAGCCAATCCTTTAGGAACTACAACGATTATTTGTTTTGTTATATCTATCTTTATACCTTAGCCTACCCTGTTAGATTAAGTTTATTTTACAGTTGCTAGTTGCTTAAAGTGTAAAGTTTGTATTTCTCGAGTCTTGTGTCTATTTTGGTACGGTTAGAAGAAATTTGCACATCGTAAATGGGAATTTATATAATAGTCAAAACTCATGTATTTTTACTACCATCGTAATTATTGGTACGTCCGAAGAATGAAGAATTATCAAAGGAATTATCCGGAATTATTATGATCGTGAAGATGGTGAGACTACACCGAATTTCGTAGTATAGTTTTAGCAAAAAAAAGAAATTAAAAATCGACAATTCTTGACGACTTAACCAAAAACAAGACTTTAACAAGCAGTATACCCGATCGGTGGTAGATTCGTGGTAAGTAGGGTGTCGAACACTTGAAGCGAGGTTAAATCTATCAATTTATTTATATTTTGGTTTATCTAATCTAAGTCAAACCTATGATATTTCTATGTTAGTTCTTGATTGCAGTTTTACATACATATATAATATAACATATAATATCACAAGAGCAATTAAGAAAATTCCCTAAGGAAAATTCACTCTCAAAAATATATATAATATAATATATAATACGTATATTTAACCGGGAAGAATGATCACCCGGGTCGTTTCCCCAACGACTTGTGCAATTGAAACCTCGTTTAAGCTCGGATTATGATTTGAATGAAAGCAAAGATATTTTTATGATCTATAACTACCAAATAAAAGCAACAAGTAAAATTGAACAATTAAAAGCAATTAAACATTTAAAATGATTAACGGGAAACAAATAAAACGCGACAAATAAGCAAGTAAATCAAAATTAAGTCCTAAAAATGCAAACTAAATTCCTAAACCTAAATTAAGATAAAAGAAATTTTTAAGAAAAAGAAAAATATTTTTTTGATTATTTTTGAATTTTTTTATTAATTAAAAACTATTTAAATCTAATTAAATCCTAAAAAAATAAAAAAATAGAAAATAATTGAAATTATATTTTTCCTAGATAAAAAAAAGTAAAAAGAAATTTTAGAAATATGGGAATCACTATTTTATTTTTTTTAGATTTAAGATAATAATTTTCTAAATTTAAACTACTTAAAAATACTTAAAAAGATAAAAAATGGCAAAATATAAACCTAAAAAATTTATAAAAATTAAAACTAGAAAAAGAAAAGTTGAGACGTTTTATAAAAATAAAAGCCCTAATTTTTACTTTTTAATTAAAGTCTAATTAAACTATTAAAACTAAAACCTAATTATTTATTAAAAAAGTAAATAAAAGATTTTTAACTAACTGAAACTAACAAAGGACTAACGATGCTAGTCCCTAAAGGACTAACAGTGAAAACAATTTAAACTCAAAATTTACAAAAACCACCCCTGAGGGCTAACCCGATCACACAACTAGTCCTATTTTAAGCTTAAAATTAAGATGGATTTAAAAGTGGTTTTTATTAAAACTTATAAAAAAGCAAAATTATAAAACATGTGGTGATTGATCTCTTTAATGAAAGCACAATAAGCTGAAAACCAAAGATAAGCTCAAAAAGAGCTTATCTTTAAGCTGTTTACAGAAAGTGGGGGTTTCCCCTTGGTTTTACTTAAAAGCTTGTAAAAAGGTCAATTTAAGCTTAATTCGAAAAAGAAAAGGTGATCTAGCAAGCTTATGATTTGCTTAATCTAAAAATGAAAAGTAAATTGACCTAGAAACAGATTAAGCTAACTAAAATTGAAGGTGAAAATGCTAAACTCAATAAACTAAGCAAAAAGCACAAAATCCATATAAGCTCAAATTCTCAATAAGCTATATGAGCTTTTGTAAACTAGCTTAAATACTTATTGACTATATAACTGAATCATAAAATCAACTCCTTAAGACTAGGAAATCAAAAATTTAAACACTAATCCTATCCTAGGTTTTGGCCTTTTTAGGTTTTTTGAGCTACTTTTTAAAGCAAGATTAAGCTAGAAAATAAAGCATGAAATGGTAAATAAGCTATGACTTAACTAAAGCTATATGAAAACTAAATTATATCTAAATTTAAGCTTCTAAATCCTACATTTAAAAGCTAAAAATTAAGCTAAAAAGTGACAGCAGGAACAGCTTAGTTCCTGCTGATGCACTTGACAGATGAATAAAACCAATAGTGCAGGTTACTTTGAGGGTAAGCATGCACTTAGGCACTCTAAGTGAGTGTCTACAAACACAATTCAAGAACACACAAAGCCTTAAAGATCCTAGATCATTTTTAAGAATCAAATTTAGGTCACTAAGTACCTGGTGCTGAGATTATAAAATAAGCCATAATTTGATGAAAAATGTAAACTAACTTATGAAATATGTTTTCCTATTGATCTTAAGTGAAATTTAAGCTGACTAAATCATTTTGCACAATTACTTTTGACTTAATGAAGTCAAACTAAGTTAAACCAAACAGTCCTTTAACTTATTGACAGATTTAATAAAAACTTTAGGAATGAATTCTAACTTATTAACCTATGATACCAGATGATTAACAGCTTTTAACTATCTTAACTAAATGATTAACAACTGATTAACATTGGAAAATCAATTCTATATCTTGCTATCTAATATTATTTGGTTTTTTAAGGTTTTATGAAAATTATTTATAAAATCTATGATCTAAAACTATTTATAAGCAAAATAAACTGATAAGTTTATATGATTAATAAGCTAGATGAAAACACAAATAAGCAATATAAGCACGACGGATTAGCAAAGAAGCTAATAATAATCTAATTTTAAGCCTTGAGTTAGAAAACTAAACTAGAATTTAAATGACAATAAAAAGTAAAAGAAGATTACAATTAGCCATAGCTCAATCAAGGCATGATTATGCTCTTAGAGTTATTACCAGCTCTCCCTAGCTTATAAATAGAGTAGGGTAAAGGTCTTGGAGATCATTCCATTTTAGATCTCACTTTCCAAGAATTCACAAGTCCAAAAGAAAGGTAGTTAAACTTTGATTTTTAAAGTTAAGGAATATTTAGCTTGTTAAGCTCAAATCAAAGAGCTTAGAGACTCTTGAGAGTTAATATTGGCTTATTAGCGTATGAGATGATAGGCTTATTGAAGCAGTTTGGCTTATTGAAGAGAGCTTATGAGTTGAATGCAATGAAGTTTATGGAAAAATTTAAACTAAATTTTATTTAAAAAAAAACTAAATTACATTACTTAAAAAGAAATTACAACTAATTTTAAATCAAAATTACATTAAGCTTTAAAAACTAGAAAAGAAAAGACATTTTTTTTTGTGTGAAGTGAGGGTGCTAAGTATATCACCTGAAGGAACCTTCTAGGCCTGAAATCTTGTTAGACACGCCCATCAATCTCAGCCATCAAATCAACCAATCATTGGGTCTACATTTTAAGCGTTAGTCATTAAGAGACCTTACACGGATTGCCACGTGGCATCCGTTTGAGGCTCACTTGTGCTTCTTTACTGAGTAAATGTAGAGTAAATCCCACATCCTTGTGTGCTTTCTCCATAGCCACGTGGCTTGAGCTTGAGAGTGATCTAATGAATCCCTTTGATTAGACTAATTTAACCTTGCTATCTTGTAAACGAGCTCTTGAATTATCCAAAATTAGCCTTTAATTCCCATTTGCCTCTTGCTATTGACCCATGGTGAAAATGGGGAAGACGGGTGAATATTACCCTGTTCTTGGCGCCTAAATTTTAACTGAACGGGTTAAATTTATTTATGACTTTGAGATAATGACATTACTAGCCCCTCTCTTTCTTAATCCAATTTATAGTGTAAATTAGGTTTGGAAAATTGCAAGATTGGTCCATGTGGTTTATAAAAAGAGTAAATGGGCTAGGGTTTTGGGCTTATGGTTGGGCTTTGGTATCCGGGTAGGGTTATTTAGGGTTTTGAGGCCCAATAAGGGTTTAGGGACTATTTTTGGACTTTTTCTGAAAGTTAAGGGACTGACATGCAATTTAGTGATTTGTCTTTTTAATGGTTGATGCTGTTGACATGGTTTGACTTTCCTTTGACTGTTTGACTGAGGGTTGACTTTTTTACATGGCTTTGCTGTCGGCTTTTGTACACTTTCTGTATCTGTGTTCGTGCTTGCCTGTTTTTGACGGTTTTCTTGTGATTTTTGATATATCCGTACCTGCACACACAAAACACAAATACAAGCATATTGTTGCCATTTTTAGGTCTGTTTTGGGCTTATTTGGGTCATTTTAGGTATAAATGGATATGTGTATGGTATGTGCTTAAATACACATACCTTTTTCCATTAAAAACGGACTTAAATGACCAAAAACAGACAAAAACTGCCAAAGATATGTTTGTTTTACACTTGTGTTGTGCATGGCAACAAGGATCAACCAAGAAAAGGACGAAAAACAAAGCTAAAACGACAAAACCAGACACGGAATGGAAAAGCTGTGAAGGACAAAGCCAAATCAAAACCAAAGACCAGAAAAGTCAAAGTCAAAGTCAATCAACAAATTATAGTCAAAACGGAGCGTAATTGAAAGAATAATATTTGGATGCCAATTCACCCATCTGATGGGCCGGAAAGCCCAATAGTATATTAACGCAAGATGTGAAGACCAAATGGGCCTCAATCTACTGACAACAGCCTTTTGTGTGCAATTGACAGAAAATATGAGACTTTGAAGGCCCGATCTAGCCTTGAACAAGCCAATTCAGCATTGTACACACAAAACCCTCAAACCTTATTGGGCCTTAAAAAGCCAATACATAAGCCCTAAACTTATTGGGCCCAGACACACTTAATTGGGCAATACAAGCCACAAAACCTTATTGGGCCCAAGCACACCCAGTTGGGCCCAATAAAAACCAAGCCAGACCTGGCCCAAACAGTTTTTTCTATAAACTCCTTAGGGACTTGAAATTGTCAATTTGAAAATGTTTGATAAAAGAAAAAGTGTTTTAAAATATAAGGGATGAATTTGCATGTTTCTAAAACTTCTATCTCTTTATAAAACACAAGGGTTTAAAACTGCCATAGCCTATCTTTCTTATTTCATTTGTTTTTAAAACACAAGGGCCCCTTTTGCCAATTTCCAAACTCGTATATAACTAAAAGAAGAAAAGAAACAAAAGAAATGGAAAAGAAGTGAAACTCCAGGGTTTCTTTTCGCCAACATTCAAACTTTTAAACCTGCCAGCCAATAAACGGCTCTCTTCCCCAACCACTTTCGCCATCTCCCTTGAACCCCCTCCTCCATCACACTGACCAGCTTCTCCATTTACCCAACCCTTCTCTTGAACCAGTCCATCAACCTCCCCTAATTCCCACTAACATAAAGATTGCCATTCTGGTCAATCTTACCAATTTCGAGTACAAAAAATCATTGGGGGATTGAGCTTAAAAGAAACACAAAAGAAATGGAGGGCTAGGATTTGATGCTGAGCTTCACACTCACACAAGAAACACAAAGGTTCAAGAAAAGAGGACCTTGGACTTCTATATAAACAAGAAAACACACCCGAAGACCACACACTAGTTTTTTTTCTTAGCTTATTTTTATTCAAATTTTAATCAACTTGTAATTTCGATTTCCAGCTTTCTTTTCAAGTGTATTGTACTGTTTTTAAAATTCTAATTCAAGTTTTGGAGTTGAAGTTGAGTTTCTTGTTATTTTCAATAAAAATTCGGCTCTTAAATCCCTTGTTAATCTAGCAAATTTGTGTTACCTTGTTTCTTTTTAACCCTACTGTCACTAACATCAATCTACCTTAATTATTTTTAAGTAAAATCAAGTAAAAAAGCTTTTTGACTTATTTAAGGGGGTGTTTGGCATAGCCCGAAAATGGGTCATATGGGGGTGTGTTATGGGTTACAAACACTCAGCCACCTTTGGCTGAGTGTGTGTGCTTAATTAGGCTAAAGAAATCATAACCTTTAGTAAAAAATTTAGATTTTAGTGAGCATTCACTTTCTGGCAAGATTTTTACAAGGAAAATAAGCTCAAAAGCTTAAGCTGCTTAGACAGCTTAAGCAGCTCATTTTTGAGCTTATTGTAGTCACAAAAGACCCCTTTAAAAGCCATGTGGTCTGCCCTTTTTCATTTGACCAAATAAGTCAAAGTATGCTATATGAAAATTTCTAAAACCCTTGACCTTTGAGCTTCAATATCAGCAGGATTAAGTGTGATTTAGCACCCCTTATTTTGGAAATAAGCTCATTGACCACCAATTTTCATCTGTTTGGGCTTGGTTGGGGGTAAAAAGCACCTTTGTGCTTATTTTCATAAGCCAAAAAAGCCCCTTGGCCACTGTTTGGCAGCTCCCCTGGTGCTGAGCACCATATTCAGCCCCATTTTCTAGCTTATTTAGATATTAAGCACTTAGGATTTTTAGCTTTTTATTGTAGCTTATTACTAGTTTTTTTAGTCCCTGAAATATTATAGCTTATCTCACCCTCTAGCATAGCTTATTTTAAGCTTAAAGTTCCCATTTTTCTGTTTTCTTTTCAAAACTGTCACATAGCTTATTTCATTTCTAGCTTATTTTAAGGCTTATTATAGGTTGCTTTAGCTTATTTAGGATTCCCCTTCCCTATTTATCTGTCCCCCTTAGATTTTAGCTTATCTAGTTAGCTTAAACTTCAAAGAAAAAGCAAATAAGCTCATAAGCTTAATAAGTTTCTGTCAGCCCAAAAGCTCACATTTTTAGCTTATTTAGTCCCCTACAGCTTATACTCCTTTTATGAAAAATGTTCTCCTAAGCCCCCTTAATAAGTTTGCTTTTATAAGTTTTCAAAAATAAGCACTTTGGACTTGTCTTGCAATCGGGGTCATTCTCAGGGACCATTTGTGTAATTTTGAAGTTTCTAGTTCACATAGTTAGTCCCTGTGGTTAGTTACCCTGTTACCCCGTTTGTCCTTGTCTCCCTTTCACTGTTAGTCCCTTAGGTTAACTTTAGTTAGTTTATTTAATTTAATTAATTTAAATTAGGTTTAGATTTAATTAGCTTAATTACTTTTAATTGCTACAGTAACTTTTGGGCATTTTTACATTTTTAGTTTTGTTAACTTTTTCTTTATTTAATTTAAATTTTCCAGAATTTTTAGACTTTTATTTTCTGTCTTTTTCTATTTTCTTAATTTTAATTAGTGCTTAATATTTAAAAATTCATAAAAAATACAAAAATTAACAAAAAATTATTTTTCTTTTTTAGAAAATTTTCTTTAATCAGTTAGTTCTATTATAAATATAAAAACTTAGTAGTGGTAATTTTTGCTAAATCAGTTAGGGCCGTTTTCGAGCCAGGATTTTTTGTTTCTACCGTTTTGTTGCTTTTTAACTCGATTGAAATTTTTACATTTTCTTTTAATGTTAGAATATTTTTCAATTATTTAAATTTATAAAAATTAAATTTTATAAACTTTATTTTTGTAATTTTTAGTTTTAGTTGCGATTTAAATCTCCGGTAGTCTATTATTGCAGTTTAATTTAGTTTTTTAGTTTTAATTATTTTTGTTAAGTATTTTTAGCCTAATACGTTCCCGTAGATTTCTTAGGAATTTCATTGCCTTTATTTATGCCCCGTAGTTTAGATTCATCCGTAAAACATATTTTTGTTCCCGTAGTATATTTTAGATTCGCATTTTCCACTGCTTGTTTCCCGTAGAATAATTTTTGTTTTCTTTAATATTATTTTAGTTTTATTAGTAAAATCAATCAGTTGGTTTCTAATTCAAATCATCCAATTTATTGTATCGGATTTACCATTCCAGCCTGTTGGGGATTACGACCCGGAAAACTCTATACTATTCTCGGTATCATTGACTCTGCTTTTAGACTATCCTCACTCTAATTTGAATAATTTTATTGTATATTATATGTATTATTTAAGGTATAGTTGAGCGGACCATTTTTGGCGCGCTGCGGGGAGGCGGTGCAAACTTTATCTTACGTTTGACCATTGTTTTCGAAACTGTGAATATTTTCTTTTATTGCCTTAGTGAAAATATATAAAAAAAAAAAAAAAAAAAAAAAGTTACAAAGAAATTTTTTCATTTCTTTTTAGTTTAATTCATTTAAAAATCCAAAAAAAAAAAAAAAAAATCAAAAATATAAAAAACTTGTCATTTTAAAAAAGAACATAAAATTCACAACTTGGTAAAATACCAAAATATAATATTCTCAAACTGATGGTATTATCATAATAAGTTCGGTGAACTTGTTGGTTCCCACTCGAACTAAAGATTTAAAAACTCTTGCCTTTTGTGTATCTTACGACGTACGGCATCACCGCGAAAAGTATTAATAATTATAAAGTGGGTATAAGGGAGGGTTGTTCCTAGGAACTACGACGAAAGCGAGAAAAAAGATTCGCGCTATTCTACTCCTCGCTCACTTGAGAGTTTATCTTTTTGAGAGCTACGTGACGTAAGCTGATTATTTGGTCTAAGTTGTCATTATCTCATTGTGTGTTAAATAATTTGTGAATCAAATCTTTGGAAAAACCAAAAAAAAAAAAAAAAAACAAAAAAAGATTAGTGTAATTTTCCTTTTGTCACTCCTTTTGTGCAAGCGCACTCGTTCTAAGCCGTTAGACGTCGAACAACCGCAAGTTCGACAAACTTTTGTTGAATACTCTAATCTTGAGGAAACTGATAATTACTCCCATAGTTACGATGGCTGATCAATCGTACTATCGGCGCAATTGCTCGAAGCACCACCGAAGGGTTACGAGGATGCGACTTAGTTATTCCTGAAATCACCGCGAATATACTTTGAGGATCAAGCTTGGTCTTTAATCTTGTTCAAAACAAGCAATTTTTTGGAACGATAAAGAAGACCCACTGCTGTCACATAGATATTTCAACAAGAATCATTATACGATGATGAATCCGACAGTACCTAAATTACGTCGGTTAAAGCTTATGCTTTTCCGTTTTACTCTCGAAGGGGAGCCCGGATTTGGCTAGAAAAAGAACCCCCTCGGTCGATTGATAACCATGGGATGATCTGTTTCGGAAATTTATTAACAAATTCTTCCGCCCTCTAAAACGACAATCTCAGAAATGAATCACGAGGATTTCAGCAAAAATTTTGAGGAGAGTTTTAAGAGGCTTGGGATCGTTTCAATGATCTTTTAAGGGATGCCCTCATACATGGGTTTCAGATTCTGCATAAACTCGATAATATATATGCCTTAACTCAACGATCAAGGATTCATTGAAACTCAGCTCGCCGGTGGTAACTTCTTAGACAAGATGCCTCCCTTTTTTCTTTTTTTTTCTTTTTTTTCTTTTTTTAGAGAATGTTGAAAATATTATCGAGAGCAGTTAAGGTACGTCATGTCAAGAAAACAAAGATGTTGTAGCCTTACAAATGAGTACAAACTCTTCCCCACAGCTATTTCATCTGATAGTTGCTGAACTCAGACATGGTTAGGGCATTAATTCCGTAGAAAGAACCAAACCAGCTTCGCCCCCGTGAAAGCGTTGGAACCAAAGTTGTGTAACTTTGCTGGGGGAGGTCATTCTTATCTAAAACTGTTCAGCCATAACCCGACATGTACCGTGACATATCCAAGAGTATGTGTCCAGGCCGCTGCGGCCACTTTCAAATCAAGCTAATTCTGGTTATCGACCTCCGATGGTCTCAAACATATTCGACCTCTCTGCGTTTTCCTCAGTTCAGAATCCTCATGCAATAATCAAAAACAATTTCAATCGAGAAATACTTCAATAAAACGAGGATACAACTTCAACCAAGGTCAGATTTATCGACCTCGGTTCATCAACCGGTGTTAAAACCAATAGCTCATCACGGACCATGCTCCTCAGCACACGGTGTGTCAAGAAACAGATTTTTGAAAGATATGTCACAGCAATGATGCTGTTTGATGAAAACTGCAAAATACCAAGGTCAAAACTGCACTCCCAAATGGCAAACTTTGCTACATGCTTTCAAAATTTGTTACTGCTAATACAGCTTCTTCTTTCGGATATGGAACTCTTCCTGGTACACTGTTACCACCCTAAGGAAGATTTAAAGGTATCACTACCCGAAGTGGTGTTCCCATCAGGACCAAAAGCTGTTAATCAATGATGTTGGGTGGACAAAGGACACGATGCTCTGATGTTTAAATGGAAGCACGAAGACGTCGCCACCTACCTGTTATTAAATTCAGGTCTCGTAATCCAAATCCTCGAGGCACAATGTTGCTCCTGTGGTGACTCCAGTTCCTAAAGCATCAATTCATTTCCGTCCACGAAGAAATGATGAAAGGCGAAGGAAAAAGCTAAAGATCAAATCGAGAAATTATATGAAATCTTTAGAGATTTATGTTTCGAGTTTAGCTTTTCGGAATGCTTGATGCTCATGCCTAAAATTTGAGATTCGACTTTAAAAAAAACCTTGATTGAAACAAGGAAAATTAGCGAATTGGCAAGGACTTTGAATGAGAAATGTTTCAGGGTCATCCTCAACAAGTACCAAGAAACTTGGGGACCTCAGGCCGATTTCTGATTCCATGTGAATTTCGGGGATTACCTACATGCAACGCATTGGCCGATGTGTGCGTGAATTATCTATGCTTATTCTGTTGGAAGATCTTCTCGCTCTTCTGAACTAACCAACTTGCATGCGTTAGAGCTAAGCAGATCGTTCATATCATGAAACAATTGGTATTGCTAAAAGAGTCCGTCTAAGGTGGGAAAGTTCCAATTTCCAGTGAATTGTAGTTGTTGATTTAGAACCTGACCCCGAGTCCTTTGATTCTCGGCGTTGTTTTTAAAATCAAGTCAATGCTTTGATAGATGTTTATGGAGGAGAGATTACCCTCGTGTTGGCAAGGAGCCATACATTCAACCTGGACAGGACTTCAAAAATACACAGCTGATTCGACCATATGACGGAAACAAATCGTACGTTATCGAAATGGCTTGTGAAGATTATTCTCAAGAGGTTCCTGGGATTTTCAAAATCGTGATCGCGAGGTGGCAATCCCACTCCATAATTTGAGCCTATTGTTGCTACTGCTTCTCCAAATTTCACTCCTTTCGGGACAGTGATTTTCTCTTAATGGAAGAAGCAGATTCGTTTCTTGCTCTAGAGATGATCCAACTTCATATGAAGTTGATCAACTTATCAGGCTCTGAGGGGGAATCCTGATTTGAGGAAGTCAATTTTGAACAGTTAACCACACCCCCCTCCCAAATCATGAACAATATATGCCTGAAGTTAGGAAAGAACTCAAAATCTGTGAAGCTAAAACCGTTGAACCTTCCATTAATGAACTTCCCGAGGTTGAACTAAAGGAACTACCACCTCATCTTGAATACGCATTTTTAGAAGGTGACGATAAGTTGCCTGTCATAATTGCTAAAGACTTAAAAGATGAGGAAAAGGCAGCTCTTTTGAAGGTTCTCAAGTCCCACAAGCGAGCCATCGCTTGGAAACTCTCCGACATAAAGGGTGTTAAGCCGGATTTTGTATTCACCAAAATTCTTCTGGAAGCAGGATATTAACCATCTGTGCAAAAGTCAGAGAAGGGTAAACCAAAATTTCTCGATGTTATAAAAAGGAGGTTGAAAACATCCTTGACGCTGGATTGATTTACCCCTCTCGACAGCCCCTTGGCTGAGCCGGTACACGTTTACCTAAAAAAGGAGGTATGACTATCATCACAAATGAAGAGAATGAGCTGATTCCTACTCGATTGTCACGGGATGGCGGTATGTATTGATTACAGAAAACTTATAGAAGCACAAGGAAAGATCAATTTCCTTTGTTTCATGGACCAAATGCTCGAGAGATAGCAGGAAACCGTATACTACTGTTTCCTCGATGGTTTCTGGGTTAACTTTCAGATCCCAATTGACCCGAAAGATCAAGAAAAAGACCACATTACATGCCCATACGGAATACTTTTGCTATCGTCGCATGCTTTTTGGGTATGCAATGCTCAGGGTAGTTAATGATAATGATGGCAATCTTCCACGTATGATTCGAAAAAACGATGGAACGTATTCATGGATGACTTTTCGGTTTTTGGAGACTCTTTTTTCTACGTTGCCTAAAACATTTAGAAAACGAGTTGAATCGGTGTGAAGACTCCAAATTTGTCTTTAAACTGGGGAATAAGAGCAATTTCATGGTAAAGGAAGGTTATTTCTCGGACATAAAATTTACTAAGTCGGGACTTGAGGTTGATCGGAGCTAAAGTCGAAGTAATAGATAAACTCCATCATCGACTTTAGTCAAAGGTGTCGTAGTTTCCTTGGGGCACGCGGTTTTTACCGGCGATTCATTAGGAACTTCTCGAAAATTGCCCGGCCTTTGACTCTTTTGCTTGGAAAAAGAGGTCTCCGTTTGTTTTTCTGAAGGTGTGTCGATTCCTTTAACACCACTCAAAAGAAGATGACTGTGGCTCCGATTCTTAATTGCTCCCGATGGGACTTGCCTTTTGAAAACTGATGTGGTTGCTAGCGACTTCGCAATTGGGGCAGTCCTCGGGCAAAGAAAAAACAAGCATTTTCAACCTATACACTATGCTAGCAAGACTATGAACGAGGCTCAAACTCATTACACTACTACTGAAAAAGAGTTACTTGCTGTAGTGTATGCCTTTGAGAAGTTTCGTTCATATCTTGTCATGTCAAAAAGCATAGTGTATACTGACCACTCTGCCATCAAGTATCTCTTTGCCAAGAAGGATGCTAGAGTAAGATCATGCGGTGGATCTTATTGCTCCAAGAGTTTGACATTGAAATTCGAGACAAAAAAAGGAAGCTGAAAATTCTCGACGCGACATCGCCAGGACTCGAAAACTCCTCATCAAGACAAACTCGAGAACAAAGAAATCAATGAAGCATTTCCTCTCGAAACTCTTGGTTCTGTTGCTCTTCAAGATCAAAGTACCCCATGGTTTGCAGATTTTGCAAACTACCATGCGGGGAAATTCGTTATCAAGGGAATGACATCCCAACAAAAAAATAAATTCTTCAAGGATGTCAAACATTATTTCTGGGATGATCCCTTCCTGTTTAAGATCTGTGCTGATCAGGTGATAAGACGTTGTGTTTCTGGGCAAGAAGCTTTAGACATTCTCAAAGCTTGCCACAGTGGACCCACTGGGGGACACTATGGTGCCAATTACACAGCAAGAAAGGTCTTCGATTCAGGATTCTATTGGCCCACCATCTACAAGGATGCCCATGACTTTGTCACCCGTTGTGACATTTGTCAACGTCAAGGAAAAATTACGCAACGTGATGAGATGCCACAAAACTCCATCCAAGTTTGCGAAATCTTTGACATCTGGGGCATTGATTTTATGGGGCCGTTCCCGTCTTCAAGAGGGAACAAGTACATACTCGTGGCTGTTGACTACTTGTCAAAATGGGTTGAAGCAAAAGCGCTCCCCACCAATGATGCCCGAGTTGTTTGCAAATTTTTAAAAACTCTCTTTTCTCGATTTGGTGCCCCCCGAGCTATCATAAGTGATCGCGGAACACACTTTTGCAATGACCAGTTTACAAAGGTCATGCTTAAGTATGGAGTCACTCATCGTCTCTCCACCGCGTATCACCCACAAACAAGTGGGCAAGTTGAGGTGTCAAATCGTGGTTTAAAGCGTATTCTTGAGAGAACCGTGGGAGAAAATCGTGCCTCCTGGTCGGACAAACTAGATGATGCTCTATGGGCCTTCCGCACAGCTTACAAAACACCCATCGGGTGCACTCCGTATAAGCTTGTGTATGGAAAGGCATGTCATCTACCGATCGAGTTAGAGCACAAAGCCTACTGGGCCCTCAAGCATACAAATTTTGATGTTCAAACTGCGGGTGATCACAGGAAAGTTCAACTGAATGAACTAAATGAACTTCGTGATCAAGCCTACGAAAACTCTTTAATCTATAAAGAGAAAACCAAGAGGATCCATGATGCTAAGATTAAAAACCGCGTTTTCAACGTTGGTGATCGTGTTCTCCTCTTCAACTCTAGACTGAAGATTTTCTCGGGCAAATTGAAATCCCGTTGGTCCGGACCATTCACCATTGTTCAAGTATTTCCTTATGGCACCGTCGAGTTATCTCAAAACTCCGGGCCCAACTTTAAAGTGAATGGTCATCGTATAAAACACTACTTTGGAGGGGACATACCAACCGAGGTTGTCCCGGATCTCCAGACGTTCCCCATGGACCAATAAATTCGGGGGACGGGTCAAGCATAGCGACCTTAAACAAGCGCTTCGTGGGAGGCACCCCATGCTTATCAATAGTAGTAATAAATACATCCTCAGCTTCATTTTGGGAATCCAGTATCCAAATCTAATCGACTAACGTTTTATCTTTTGGCACACTTCATAAACGGCCTTAGATTTACGTAGGAACCCCTTTGAAACATCGAGGACGATGTTTAGTTCTAGTATGGGGGGGGGATCTTCGATTTGATTTTTGCCTGCAGTCGTTGTTATCACGCAATCCCGTTTTTACCACCAAATTTTTGCAAAAATACCAAAAAAAAAGAAAAATTTAAAAACTTTCAAAAAAAATAATAATAAGTGTTTTGTCACAGTTTTGACTTTTCTAATGGGTAGAATGAGAATAATTTTTGACTCGATCGGGCGTGTTGAGCCCTAGCTAGTTCCTCAACTTACCACCCGCAGGCTAAGCTTTCACGAATTCTATCGTTCGAATTTTAATAAGGTGAAGAACAAGAAGTGATAGAGTTAAATATAAG